>CAAE01010247.1:3489-19089 GCA_000180735.1 Tetraodon nigroviridis | reverse complement strand
TTTATATATTCCACTAGCCCAGTGATGGTGATATGTAATTACTGGCAAAGCTGCTCTTAAAAAGACACATGCAGAAATGAAGAGGGACATCCACTACACAATGCATGGCATAGCAACAGGCCATGTCTTGATAAAGCCAACTCAGTTTTATTTACTTTTTTCAAAATGCAAATGGGACATGTACCAATTTATGGCGCTTATTTTTATGCTAGCCATTCTGTATACATTATTTCCACGCAGATATCTTAATGCCTAAAATCAGACTACACAATTTGTTCTGTATAACAGCACTCACCATGTCAAACTATAAAGCTGCATTTTAGGCTGGAGACTAGCAATACCACCACCGATCACAACAGCTAATGACTCTGTGATGTCAAGGGTCTAGAGAGGACCCAAAAGTAGCAAAAAAAACCAAGTTTTCACTTCATTGTGCAGGACTTACGAGCTGTTAACTGTCCAATTCTCAGTCAGAAAACTGGTATTCTTACTACGACTGGGACAAAACAGAGGTCGGAGGCAAGTCTGACCATTCGCAGGGAAGTAAAGCAGGAATAAATAAAGAGGAAAACAGAAAAGTCAAGACAAACTAGCAAAACTTCATTGGAATGAAGCTGTGTTTAAACTGTTCTGATTGGTGATGGTGAGCACATGGAAGGAGTTCCAAAGGTGGGGGGGTGGGACTGTAGGAGTGGCTGAGCAAAGGAGGAAATTTCCACTGCAGATGAGTTTGTTACGACATTGTGGGTGTGGCTTGAAAAAAAACATGCAGAAAATATTAACAAATATCGCATAAATACAGCTGGTCAAAAAGTTCATAGGTAACTTTTTATTTTCATTGTAATTTTTTTCATATTGCGTGTTGTCTAGAATAGTGCATAACGCAATGTTCAGATTAATTAAATCGGTTATTACAGACTAAAGATGTTACAGACTTAATAGATGTTTATTTTAGATAGCACTGATGTTGTTCTGCACCTACTTGAAAGTAGTTTGAGTGATAAATATGTTGGAGGCCAAGCATGAAATGTAAAATGGTGACTGGGTCCCAAATACGGTACATAATGAAAAAAGTTGAAACAATTTCATTGTGTCTGAAAACGCAAAAAAAATGATAACATGTGACATTTAATGTCTGGCTCAAAATGCTGTAAAACCGCTGTCTACATGTCTCTCCATAAAAACCCCAAGGTGTTCACTGAAAACTATTAAGCATTTCTGCTCCTTGAACACCTGGAGTAGTGAAGGGGAAGTACTACTTTGTTGCCAGGGCACAGATCTAGCATATGATGGAGGAAAAAAAACCCTGAAGAAACAAGAAAGAGAATTATTGAAGTATGATAATGGTACAGCGGTGTGACAACAAAGCTGTCTTCTTTTGTTAGCATCACCCCATGGGCCAGGTAAAACACAATCTTTGAAGACCAAGATGGTTGTCATGGTTCCCAGACCAAGCATTGTGATAATCTACAGCAGAATAATAGGTTGAGTTGATTTTATGAAGATGGTAATATATGAAGAAAAGTGAAACATTTTGAAAACTTTCCAGCTGCACTGTAAATAATCTCGCATGTCAAAACGAGCACAACTAAGGCTTTGCATCTAGACTGCTGCTACCATGAGCAAACTGCATAGATTATTTAGACCCATCAAAAACTCAAACATGTTCCAAGAGAAATATCTGTAAACATCTATCCATCTTATAACTTTCCAGCTTCTATCTTTTTTTATAAGATATAAATATCTTCTAGAGTGTGGATGTGTTAAACTGCGTAGTTAGCTGCATGTGTTAGTGTGATTTTCATTTGTCAGTGAAGTGGCTGAGCTGTGTTTGTAGCATATAATGCAAAGTATCCTCCCAGTAGAGAGTGGCTCAACTGCATTGATATCTTGTATTATTATTGGCTTTCTAAAACAATAAAGTAGTAGACCAAAGGTGGCAGGCCAAAAAGTTGCATGTATAACTGCTTTAGAATTATTTATATAACATGCATGGTGTTCAGAAATAAATCTGAGGGAGTAAAATCTTTCTCAAAGTGCCAGTCACTCATGGCCTATATTATACAATATTAAATTTTAAATACCTTTTAAAGAAATTAGTGATTTAGCCACCAAGGATAAATGTGGCCTTCAAGATTTAGAGCCTACAGCTCCTGCTAAAATGGTTAGACAATGCTAATAGTTTCAATTTTGAATCGGATGTTTTTTGCTCAAATACATACCAGTCTTTTAAGTCCATATTTTTTCAATGATTTTACATTTCTAGGCATTTGTTAAAATTAAATCAACATTATCTACAAGCATGTGGTATAAACCAACTACTGGTATTTCAGTATATTCACAAATACAATTATTGAGTAAGAAATCTTAAGATAGTGATGTGTATGTATAAAAAAGTGAGGAGTGAAGAAACTGAAAGGTGAAAAATAAGGAATTGTATGTAGACAGGTTTCCATTTGTTCTAGGTGTCTTCATGGCTTTTATTTGTGTAATGCTCTGTAATTTCATTGTGTGAAGTAGATGCACTTAGCTTGTACTTCCAACCTCCCACCTACTCTGTACTCTGTCACAAGGATCATTGTCTGAAGATGTACAGTACTTTGGCACCAGTCTCTCACAGGCTGCGAGTGTGTGTATGTTGCCATTATGGCATGGTATGTTTGTACCATTTTAAAGACTATCCACACGCTATCATGAATAGAAAACTGCTGAGCATCAACTTTAGATAAAGCACAGACTTGTCTGATGTTAGCTAGGCTACTGCTCATGCAAGGGTTAGAGTAAAAGAATCCAAAACAATTCCAATCTTCTAAATATGCACTCTTTATTCTGTATTTATTAGATGTGTTGTTGGCAATAATTACTGCTTCTGATCTCTAGGGTATAATGCCATAGGCTTTGCTTACCTGGATTTGGGAATATACTGACATTCATATCGGCAAATCCAGTGGAGTATTATCCAGTTGGTTCAGGCCTTTCAGTAGACAGCATTGTTGAGACTCTCTGGAGATGCTTAGGTTAAGGTCAGGGCTCTGGCTGAGACACTTGACATTGTCTTAGCTGTGAAAAAGGGACATTGTCTTGTTGGAGGTTAAATCTTCTGCCCAGTCTGAGATTCTGAGAGCCCTGGTTCAGGTTGCCAGAAAAAAAAGGAAAAAAAAAGGTAGTTTTATCTTAAAGAGTAAAGCCTCAGAGGTTATTTTCATATGTCCCTCTTTTCAAATCTATTAATCAATCATTCAACGTATGGCAGATATGCTGGCAAGAGCACCTTTTAGTGTATTACCCAACCACAAATACCCTATTATTTTTATTTTATTTCATTTATATTATATAGACTGTTACATACTGTAAAGGACAAAACCTGACCTGTTTAGAAAGCAGTCATCAGTCCTTTGACACTCGTTTTTCCATCTTCATTCCATGCCATGATGATGATGGCAAAATTCCATAAGATTGGCTCAAACTTTTTTTTTTACATTAAATAGGCTACTTTTGTCCAAAGACACAGCTAAGATGTTAACTATGCCACTGGCAATGCTTTAACACACACACATACACACACACACACACACACACACACACACACACATACAGTTCTGAACCTTAGTAGGTTCAGCTTGAGTGTGAAGACAAGGAGATCAATTCCACACACATTTTCTTAGAGGCTAATAAGGGCCTCAAATATGGTGCCAGACATCAGGTTGAATTTGTCACAAAGTTGCACCTTCCCACTGTCGATGAAGTCCTTAGACCTGGCTGTTTCTTAAGAGCACCTGTGTGTGAACGTTTATGATTGTGGATGTGTGGTCATGCGTGGGCTGGTCTTCTGTCTGCATGTTAAGTAAAAAAAAAAAATTTTTAGTTCAGGTCTATAAACCCTTAAATAAGGGTTGGTTTATTTTGTATTAAAGTTGTCGTTTTCGCCCTTTTATTGTACTTAAGAACACACAACATGCATTTTTATGTTCTTTTTGCATCAGTCTTTTTTTTTTCCAGTTTACATTTAATGCTAGCTCTAGAACAGCAAAACTATGCCATAGTAAACACTTGACCTTCTCATTGGGGTTTGTTGTCATCTATCACTTAACCGCGCCCACAGGTTTCTCACCATAGTTACAATATGGTTGTTAAGGGTGAAGCAGTTATGCAGCTAGATGACTGATTGACCTTCCGACTCTTTTACCTTTAGGGTTAGGGTTTTACTGGTTATTTACTGGTGTTGAAAATTCAGTATTACACATTATATAGTTAATATCTTGTCTAATCCGCGATGGAAGAGGTAACTTGGAAACCCTGCAAATGAGGAGTCTGCTGTTTACATACGTGCTCGTGTATACGTATGTATCCCCCTCACAGCCCTGCTACTGACAGTCAGCGCGAGCTAGTCTGCAGCTCGTCACAGACACTGACATACTCCCGGTCTAATGTGCTCATTAGGGACTGCACAGTACACACAGAAGTGATAGCCATGACACAAGATGTGGAACCAGACACACATACACACACACTCACATACACACCCACACACAGACACTTGCAAAAACGATTTCTTTTTTTAATGCTGCAGTAGAAAACAAGGTTATATGAAGTCATATAATGGGATTCATTGTCAAGAACAACAACAGAAAATAGGAGAACAAAATGAAAATAGACTAATGGCACAGAATGCATTATAATATCTGTGCGGATTACATGCTGATATTTTACAGAAGGCTTTTTTTTATGTTTTTTGTCTCTACACTGGCAGCTGTCAGTTACTTTAATAAATTAACTGCCAAAAATGTAGCAGAACTTGTCACTCAAGAGAATGTGTAACCATGGCTACCTTTTATATACCAAAAAGGTAAAGCTTCAGTGTTGATTTATGGCAGGGAAATTAGAGAGAGAAAAAAAGACATATTCAGCAATATAAAACAACCAAAAGTGCTTATAAATAAAAGTTAACATGTCAAATATCTTTATAAAGTAACATCTCTTTTGTACAGCTTTTAATAACTTTAATATTCATACAGCGAGACACGTTGAGTATCTGGTAAAAAGAGTCTTTAACCCTTTGAGCACGAATAGGAAATAAAAAAAGATTCATCTGTCATTGCTACCTTTTTTTGTATAATTTCATTAAATAACACATTTATAAAACTATTGTGCAAAACAATTTTGTCTTCATACAATGTTCACAAACAGACTATTGTTTTCTTTTTTAAATTAAAAAATATAGAAACAAAGCATAATTTAGATGTAATATGCTTTTATATACACAATTTATACAAACCTGAATTAACATTGATCCCTTACAGACCAATATTAAAAATTCCAATTATTTTCTTTGAATGCACACCTGCAATACTTGTATTACATCTGCAAGGATTTCTCAATAAAATACCAAGTTCATGATGCAAATGTTACAATGGATATAGAATTTTACATGTTTTGAAATGACAGAATGAAACCTCTGCCAGTTAAACAAACATTGCAGATACAATGCAAACATTGTCAATTTAGTTTTCACATTAGCCTCACTAATTCCCAATATCCAATTTCTTCAGCAATATTTGAATCTTAGGTATAGAAGTGCTTGAACGTACTCAGAGGGTTAAATGCTGACTTCAGCCCAAAGAAAGACAAAGCAAGCAGGAAATCAAGAGAAAAAAAAGAGAAAGTGCACAGATTTCATTAAATAAAATGTTGAACTAAACTGTTTTATCTATGCATGCAGCTCATCACACCCATCTAATGCCAAAATATAAAGAAGCTGAATTTCATTTACACAACTTTCAAAATACATACAACTTCATTTTAGAATTTATTTTTCAGACCTCCACTTATTTCTATGACAACTGCACATGTAAAAGAAAGTCACTATCACTGTCTGGGCTGGAGACAGAGTAGATTTCATCCAGGAAAAAAAAAAATATAGAAAATAAAGCAATGTGCCAAACTCAAAGCAGTAGTTGTATGTCATTTTGTGCAGATCACTCATTTTAATAATTTCTTTTCCTGTGTGAGTGTGAGCTGTTATAAATGACAATATTGTCCACGGTCAGTGCTACTGTCTCTCAAGCTCACACACATACATGAGATGGTCTTCAGGGGATTTGCCATGAGTCTTGCTTAGGTGAAGCTTCACTGCGTGCTTGCTTGCAAAAGTTCGGTTGCAAAGCTTGCACTGATGCATGCCTCCACCATCATCATCATTGTCAGGGGAGGGTGATGGGGATTGAGTGGAAGGGAGCGATGCTGTTAAAGACGAGGGCAGAGAAATTGATATGGAGGAGGGTAAGGGGTGGCTGGATGGATGAAGATGAGTGAGCAGTTTTTCAGAGAGTCCTTTAGTGTGGTGTTGCTGAGATATCTGGCTGAGCAGCTGCTCGCCAGAAAGCTTGGCCAGATCACGCAGACGAAAGCCCAGATGGGATTCCAAATGGCTAACATAGGTGGATGGTGAGCGGATCTGAGACGCACAGTCACTACAGAAGAATACTGGGTGACCTGAATCTAGGTTTTTCAAAAACTTGGTTCCACCAGTTCTTCTCAGCTGGTACTTGACATTAGCCAGCCAGTGAGAAATTGTTGTCATTGAAAGGCCAGTAAAACGTGAGATATGCATTCTTTCCTGGGGGCTCAGGTCGGACATCATGTACTTTCCATCATTTGTTTGTCTCAAACTGGAGGCAAACTGTGCTTGTAATATGAGAAGGTGCTGAGGGTTCCAGTTAGATTGGCGCCCTTTGCGTTTCTGGGCTGGAGAAACGTCTTCTGTATCTTCCTGTGTCACACCTTCAATGTCGGCACGCTCAGACAGACTTGTATGGGTGCATAAAGGAAGCTACTGCAGCTGAGGCTTTGGTCATAGTCATAGTTGAGGGTGGAGAAACTGAGGATGGGGTAGAGATTGTTGACGAAATTGCTGTGGAAGCCAAAGAACCACTGCTACCATTTTTGTCAGCATGCTTCCCTTTGGTGAGATCTATGGGTTGGTCATTTAGATTTTGCTGATAGAAATAGCGGTCTAAATGATCATTACTGTGTTTTTTTGTTTGTGCCGGTGGAGTTGAAGCCGCTACGGCTGCTTTCTCCGCCAGGCTGTTGCTCATCTTAAACAACATGCTCATTGGGTCAAGGGAGGGAAGAGCGGGCTTGGCAGCTTTTCCTAAGTGGACGTTCATAACTGACTGCAGGGCGCTGAGAGGGTTGACAAATGGCTGTTCTGGAGGTGGGTGATCCGTGATGATAGTTGTACTGCTGCATATGGAAGAAGGTGTGGGGGAGGCCACCTCAGTTGTATCCATTCCATTCTCCACAGACTCCTGATTGGCAATATCTCCATTTGAGTTCTTGTGGTTGATTTCACTTCCTTCCCCTTCTTTTTCAACACCACTTAAACTTTCAGGAGTTTTACACGTGACACTTTTGTTTATTTTTGGTGAGTCTCCTCTTCTCATGTCCCCTACTTCACTGTGGCAGGGCGAGGGTGTGTTGTGTCTAAGAGGAGATCCCATCACCATTCCACTAGTGTCTTTCATTTTCTCCTCTACCTTTGCAACTTTTTCTGTCACCTTTTTGACCAGTTCCTCCATGGCATGGAAGTTGTTTTTTGGGAGAGGGGAGGTCTGACAAGTGGAAGGGGAGATCAGAGGCTGGCTCTTACTACTGGGAGACAGGATTTCACTTCCTGGAAACAAGTACTTGAGGGGAGAGTTCTTCCCAGAGTTTCCAAGGGAGAGCTTCATCATGTTTGGGAGCTGATATGCAGCATGGATACTGGGATAACCACCCCAACTTGGAGCACCATTTTGTGCTTTATTGATAGCTGAGGTCACTGTGTTTTCCAAGGACTTCAAAATATCAAGACCCCCTTTTGGACTTTCTTTTAGGTCTTCCTCAGTCAAGTATGTATATTTGGATGAAATGTCAAATTTTTCCTCAGCCTCCTCATCATTTGCTGCCATCTTCTCTTGGCTGTGGTTGTTACCATTGTGACTGGTGAGCTCTTTAGTGCATTCTTCTTCTTTATCTTCCTTTTTTATCTCAGTAACCATGGCAGTGGGTGAGATGCTAGCTGGAGGAGGCCCTGAAGCAGGCGGAGGGGAAAAGGCTGTAGCAGCTAAGGGAACAGACTGGATCTTTTCGTCAGGTGTTGAGTTAGATATTGGGACTGTAGCGGGTGATTCAATAATAGGCTTCCCTTTTTTAATAGCAGAGTTAGTGACTTTGATAAAATGTCCTGTCACCATCATGTGGGCAGTTAGCTCCTGAAGTGTGTCATGAGAACTGCCACATTCCATGCATTTCAAAATTTGTGACTTCCTGGATTCAAACTGCCACGCATAACTGGCACCATTCTGATGTCCATAGCGATTGTTTGGTGTAATGTAAGGGTTTGTGGACTTTCTGGAGTATATCAGAGTCATTGGAGGGAAGTGGGCTTAGGTGTGTTGCCTCCATTAGAATCTGGACGGACGCTTAGGGGATGCTCTAGGTCTACTGGGAGCTCTTTTTCTCGATGAGGACATTATCTTAGCTGCTATTGGTGTAACAGGCTCTTTCAGAGGCACTTTCTGGTAATGTTTAGTTTTTATCATGTGAACACTGAGATCCTGAAGAGATTCAAAGGAATGCCCACAGTACATACACTTCAGAACTTTTTGGGCATCCTCCTTCCCTTCCATCTCTAGCAAGGAGCGCTTTCTAGGTTTTGACCACCGCTTAGCACCCTCGCCGTCTGTCTCATGGTTATCATCCCGATAATGGCCGGTCTCATTCATATGCACGGTTAACTCCACCAGTGTGTCATAGGCTGCACTGCAGTCCTTGCAACGAAATTTGCTGGCACCAGTGAATATGGAGCCATACAACTTGGAGCTCTGGCGGTAGAGCTGGACGGTACTGAACAGGTTGGGCTCTGTAGATGCAGTTGTAACAGCTACAACGGGATGCTGAACCAAGCCTATTCTGTGTTGATGGTTCTGGGAGGCCTGTTGGAGTGTTTTAGCCATAGCTGACTGGTGCCAGTCATAACCTCCACTGCCACTGCTACTGCTACTGCTGCTGCTACTGCTGCTATGACTGCGTGGGGGTTTTTCTGCAGGAGGCTGGCTGAGGTTGATATTTAGGCTGGACCAGTAAGAATTGGTCAGGAAAGAGGTGTATATCGCTTTCATTTTCTCAAGGCTATCAGCCACAGATCCTGTTGTTGTGTTATCTCCATTTACTGGGACTGTGACATTGGCAGGAGTAGTCATGGGTGTTGAGGAAGACAGGAGATTTGAAGATTCTTTTGAAAGGACAAGATCATCCTCGTTTTTAAAAGAGGAACTCTCAAAATCAGACATTCTGTCACTGTTTTCACTCAGATGAGACTCAACCTGTCCAGTTCCTGACCAGAAAGGTCAGCGGCATTAGGGGACCCATGAAAGCCAGTGGATTCTGGTCTGCCTTTAAGAAAGCGAAGTCCTTTTCCTGACATATGAACTTTGCGGCAGGCTCCTCCCCCTCCTGTGCCGAATCTTCTCCATCCAGGTCCTCATCTAATAGCGCTGCTTCCTTTTCATCTTCTGAGACATATGCTACAAATGGTGGAGAACACAAAGACAAAACAGACTGGTTCATAACCATGCTGGCTGTGTATCCAATATTCTTCTTCCTTTTCTTTAACAGGAACATTTTTGACATGCATTTACAATCACAAACATATTAAATATGAAATCACAAGTTGACATTTTTCTAACAATTTTCTTAAAGTTTTCAGAAGTGCCCACCACCTCCCTCTCCTGAGCAATGGTCAAGTCTTTGTTTTGTGTGGTTAAAATATATATACAGCCATGGAGAGAGAGAAAGAAAAACAGAGAGGGAAAGAGAGAAAAGGTGGTGGTGGGGGTGGGGAATAAAGGGGAAGAAAATACAGTGATTGTCAGGGTACAGGGAGAAAATGTCTCTTCAAACACAAGTTGCCATCTTATTCTTCTCAAGGGGCAACGGCTTGAAATTAAAACTAAATTTGAAATTAATGAAGCACATTCTGGTGGTGACATTCGTTTCTGAAGTAATAAATTACTTGTATCAACCTTGCAGCAAGCAGTTCCTGTCTGTCAATTAATACTTGTACGCTTCTTCTGCAGAGTCTAATGCATTTCCTAACAGACACACTTGCCATTTAAATTAAGCAGGCATTTTCACTCATTACACTGTTCAGCCCTTGCCTCCTCGTAAATAAGAATGAATGGCATGTAGATTTGCCTGCAACAAATCTTTTCTCGCAAAACCGATTTGCTTCAATTACTGAAGATTACAAAAACTTTATACGTATTATTTACAGTTTAGCTGCAGGGAGTGGGCTTTAGGCTTTCAATATATATTCAAATCTGCGTAGTTCATGTATAACACAGCAGAGATGTGAGAGAAAATATGTATTGAGAAATATCCCAGAAGTTTCGTTTTTGCACACCTATGAATCTTTTCATTTGTTATCAACTTTTTAAAAAATGGGTGCATCCTCATATGAGATAATGCATGCTCAAACATCGTTTAAGGCTGCATTTCTGAATTACAAACGAGGCATAGATTGCCAGACAAACTTGTTTTACTGCTGTACAAGAAGATAAATAAAGTATATATTTAAGGGAGAGATATGGGGAGAAAAAGTGGTGGTCAGTCTTGTTCTTTTCTACAGCACTCTATCACTCGTCTAAACTGGTATGTAAACACACACAAAAAAAAATGTCTGTCAGAAGCAAGGGTGCTGCACATGAGACAGAAAAAAATTGTAGTTCATCACTTTTAAAATCACAAATTTCAAACCATGTAAAACATGTTGGGCTAAAGCAGATGCCAAATTTTAAACAAAGGAGCATTATTAATGACACATCCAGTCCCCATATAATTACTTTATACATGACAGCAGTTGTCATGCATCACATTAAGGTACACATTTTAGCAGCTGTTTTTATCAATAAATGGCTGCTATAAATTGTGTGTGTGTTTGTGTGTGAGTGTGTTCTTGTGCTGGCTAAATACTGAAAACAAAAATAAAAATTCTAATAACAAAGTGAGGACATTTTCACAACTTCAAAAAGCTGTTTGAGCCTAAAGACTTGGTTTTAAGGTGGAGGTAAGAATGGTATTTAGGTTAAGGTGAGGTTCAAGGTCAGGGGGTTAGTTGGGGTGGTTAGGGTTACGGTAAAGGGCTGGGGGATCCATTATGCCCAATGAAGTCCTCACAAAGATAAAAGTACAAGGGTGGGTTTGTGTATGTATGCGTTAATACATGACGCAGCACAGAGACACAGCTTCATCACTGTTAGGACACTGGTTGCAACATCGCCATGGGACAAACACTAACACACAGATAGTCTGAAGCACATCACAGATCTCACACACTATTGGAAACATGTGCATAGAAAAGAACACACACACACACATACACACACACACACACTGTATGCAGTCTTTATGAGATACTATTACATCCACTTCACAAACTACAAGGTCATGTGAGCGACATTAGCTTTTTTTATTAGAATATAATCATTTTAAAACTTTAAGAGTTCTTTTGAGCTGCTCTTCCAGAATGAACTGTTAGGATATCAAATGTCCCACACAACCCTCACTAGCCCTTTGTCAGGGCTTCCCAGTCTCTCTTGCTCACTCCTTCAGTGAATTTCAGAACCACCCGCGCATACGTGCAGCAGAACCCACATGGACATGCCATTTGTTCCCATTCAGCCAAACTGGCAGCTGTGCTTAGCAACTACGGCTGAGGAGACGTAAACTCAGTGGTGCACTCTCTTGAAGGCCTAACATAAGTTAAATCCCATTAAAAAATACACATTACAAGTTGATCGTTAAAACAGTTAAAACAGTTGAACTTTGCTTGCTCTCTAGGAACTCCTGCTCTCACATGGCACATTACTATGCATTTGTGGGATTGATGAATGGGCAATGCTAAATTGTCAATCCTCAGGAATGTTAGTGTGTGTTTGTTTGTGTGTTAGCCCAGTGATAAGCTGTTATTTTCCAGGGTGTACCTTGCCTTTTTGCAGCTGGCACAGGTTTTTAGTACTAATGTTAAGACACTTGACGTGTTGCAAGAAATACACCTGCATTTTAATGTGAAGCTGAAAACAAAATTGCAGGTTCCCCGTGAATCACAAATGCTTCCCAGACACTGCATGGTGGATGCTCATGGCCCTTTTAATCCAGAGAATGAATTTGACTTAAAAAAACAAAAAAAAAACCAAAAAAAAAAACGGCATATGTGACAATACAGCTTTACTTGCTTTGACGAAGCTGTATTGGAGAACATATTTGTAAAAGATAACTCATCAATAAAAACACTTACATGAAAAAGGTTTATTTGTGCAATTACAACTCTCTTTTAAAGTCCTAGCTTGGATCAAACCCAACATCTATTGACAGTCATTGCGGAAAAGACAAAAGACAGACCAAAACCAAGGAAACAATAAATGCTATCCAGGAGTTAGAGGACTAGCATTAAACCACCCACTGTCAAACAAAAATGATGGGGAAAAATGCGGTAGAAGTGCAGGACTTAAAAGGAAGTCAGGACCAGGTCACAAACACACACACACACACACACACACACACACACACACACACACACACATATTTAGAGATGATGTCAAGACTGCTGGCATGGTTCCAGGCTGTAAGCCCAGAACCGGACCCCCCCACATACACATGTACTAAACACTCTGGAGGAGACAGTGTCTGGGCCAAATGCGGAGGGCATACAGGTGCTCTTTTAATTAGCAGACAGAGGAGGAGGCAGAATGTGTTCCAGATAAAGTCCCAGCAGGGTAGAAAAGGTGGCCTCATCTCATTGTGGTTTGTTGTTGAAACACAACATAAAAACCATTCATATGTGAACTAAAAATGATTTAGAAAAATTATTCCTGATGTGTGACAAAACCACTAATATTTGCTAGTACAATAAATAACTGCCAAGAAACAACAGAAAACATTCTTTTAGTCATAAAACTGTGGCTCTGTCAGTTTGTGAAGTGAGAAAACGTTTGCACACTCTGCAGATGTTATGATGGAAACAGTTTATCATGCTTATATAACCACTTAACAGCACTATCAAACACGTCAGAGCAGACTGTTTACACTTCCGCACACACCACACAGTGACTGTGTGTGTAGGTGTGTGTGTGTGTGTGTGAGAGAGAGAGAGAGAAACAAAGACAAAGGACAATTGTTCAGCAAGATGAACACAACCCAAAGAAATGTTGTCAGATACCCTACACGTACGTTAGCACATCTGTATTATTAACATCTGCAATTTCCCAGCTGATGTGATCCTTTAATCTCCTTCCTCATCATCTCATTTCCATCCCTCCCCAGTCACCAGTGGAACCCACTTTAATGAAGTTAATTGAATCTGCAATCAATAATGCTTAATTATTGTGATTTGACATACCCAGTGAAATTAGTGGGTCGGCCTGTGAGGGTGTTCACAGCGAGGGCGGTTAAAGGGGCATGGCTGTCTGCAGTAAGCGCGATACGACTGGCGAGCCATGCTATCGATCTCATGAGGTGTTGGATCGATCTGGTTGGCTAACAAATGGAGCGCCTGTTTCAAATATACTGTAAATCACAGTATATTTTGCATTTACAGCATCTTTGAAAAAAAGAAACACTAATTTTTCATTCACTTGACACCGTGTTAAGAGAAATGAAATTATTCGGTAGCTAAATATTAGCTTTTTAATTTTTGTAATTCTAACATTTTTTATTTCAAATAGTATATTTGGTATAAATGTTAAACTGGTCTTACAGGCAAGTAAGACAAAATGATATGAACTTAATAGAGATGATTGACAGACATCCAAACGTGCTTTTTGTTTGGAGAAAAACCAACACATGCAAATCAGGGCCAAACATATCTTTGAAAACCAGTTTCAATGACATAAAATGATTGCAGTGCAAAAGTGCTAAAAAGTATAAGCATTTTAAAAACAACTAGCTTCAGGCTGATATGTAGTAATGAACACCGCATAAAAATGCAAAATGCCTCCTGAAAACCTGAGGTAATATTAGCATATACAGCAGTGATGGGAGTGCATGAGAGAGGGAAGATTAGATTTAGAATGGCAATGCTGAGAGAGGCTGTCTGAGGCTGCAGCAGCATCACAGCACCCACAAACACATACACACACACGCAGACAATCCTGTACTTCTGTCTTTGTCAGGACTTTTATAGGCTTAATGTATCATAGCCCAGCCTCTAACTCTAACCACTGCCAGAACTCCTCACCTCCCAAAAATGTCCCCACTTTGCTGGGGGGAAAAGTGTTTTGGTACTCAGTTTTTAGCTTTTATAGAACCGCACACTTATATACACACACATGCACACACACACACAAAGTCTGAAATCTGTGTGGTACGCTAATCCAACATACATCTACGCAGCTTTTTTCCAGTGGTGCATCCGTGTCACGGCACAATTATTATCAGTCAGTAATTATATAGCAGCTGATGAAATAATAATAGGACCATTTGGACCCACTGTCAGCTATCAACCTTTGGGTCATGTTGGGGGAGATGTGTGTGTGTGTGTTTTTGCAGTTAGTTCAACACAGCTGACAAACATCCATCATTTTGACTCTTCTCCTTCTTCTATCAGAACCACGCTGTCACTGCTGCTCTCTTCTCAGTTGCTGCCCTTTTATGCCTCTTTTCCCCCTACTTCTTACTCACTGAAGCTTGTTTTCAGTCTGTTACACACTGTTTTCTTTTTCCACTGGATACTTTATTATTGTCATTGTTGCTCTTTTCTGTTTGCTACACTTCAGACCTACAACTAAGTGCTTGCACAAACAACACAAGACATTGATATTGCAAATAAAAGCATAGCTGCCTGGAGCAATGTCAGACCCTGAAACTCCTCCTCATTCCTCAATACACAGACACACACGTATGCTATCAGGGTATTCTCACAGTCACTTTGAAGTAAATTTTAGTTTGTATCTGGGTATCTATTTCCTGACAGTCTCCTCTGATCTCTTTGGACAGCTCTAATAAAAAGATGTCACTCGGCCTACTCGACCAGGCTCAGTGGCTGGTTTAGTGGTGCCAAGGAGTGTTTGCATGTTTGGACACGCGTGTGTTTCGGAGTAAATGCACACAGTGGTCTCAGGGTAAACAAAATGACAGGATCACTTTAAAGTGCTGTCAGGTGGGGAAGAGGCGATTATGATAACGCACACCCTGCTCCAGTGCAAACAGGAACGCCTAAATGCACTGAGCGCCATCGTGAAAAACACATGGTATAGCCATTTCCAGCTTTTCCTCCTGGGCTGTGTGGGGTTGTTTTTTTTAAACTTCATTTAATTATGTGGCTCTATCTTAACGGTGGCTATTTTTAAAATAATCAAGGTTATATTTATATTGGTATTAAAATGAATAGGTGTACAGTTAAAGACAAAATACTGTGTAAAATAATCCTGAAGTAAAAGTATTTAACTATTATCATTACTGAGAAGTGAACAAAGGTCATAGGTTTCTTCATTTCATTTCATAGTTTAATGTCCAACTGTAAGCAGCCTGGTAGTCTTCTATTTCCAACAATGATTACTG
>CAAE01010246.1:0-11805 GCA_000180735.1 Tetraodon nigroviridis | reverse complement strand
GTACCATGTGACTAAATTAATTT
Organism: Tetraodon nigroviridis; assembly: GCA_000180735.1. Classification (NCBI taxonomy): domain Eukaryota; kingdom Metazoa; phylum Chordata; class Actinopteri; order Tetraodontiformes; family Tetraodontidae; genus Tetraodon; species Tetraodon nigroviridis. The sequence continues at coordinate 11,782 of CAAE01010246.1, read as the reverse complement.
ATATCTGATGCTGTATGCACAATAATTTATGCTGGATAATGTTTTCCTCCCACATAAGAGAAAAATCAGCTCTTCCATTGCAATGAAAAGGAGCGATTCAAGTAAAAAAGAAAGTGGAAAAATAGAAAGGAATAAAAGGCTGTTAGCATGGGCACACTCAGACTGGCATACATTTGCAAATTTACTTTACTGTAGCATATAAAACACAGATTTGCAAGGGCAAATAAAGGGCAGATGTGAGGTTAAAACACATTTATATGAATCAAGCTTTTTTCTGAATTCAATTTTGCTTCTAATGTTTTTAATTCTGTTCTGAATATTAGGTATTTTATGAGCCTCTCAGATTTTATAGTACAAACAGAATATATTGTGATGCTGAAAAACCAGATTTGTATACGGTAACAAACTTGGTTAGTACATCCCAGATCTAATGAAGCTAAACGATGATACACACCCCCAAAATCTGCTTCTTCGTGCAGGTTTACAAAATGTATTTTACTGAGTTGGAACAAACACTCAACATTAAAATAAATAAACTTATCGAGGGAGTCTAAAACATTCAGAAAAGCTGACCAAGCCGTTTTAAAAATTGGTAAAAAAGCAAACAATTTCCCCGCTGTGGGACGAATAAAGTTCTATTCTATTCTAAACAAAAGCAAAAGCGAAACAGCAACAACAAATCTATCAGGACCAAACCAGGGCAGATTCCAGTGCAGCCCAGACTGGAAATGGTGGAGGGTTTAAAGTTGTTACTACAGATGTGTTCATTCCCAGTGAAATCTAAACTTAATTGTCACGCCAAGGTAAAAACATACCAAAGCCAGAATTCTCAGTACTGAAAAGCTCCCACCGACCTTCTGACACATGCTGTGTGGCAGATTTTATGAAAGCTCTGTGATCTAAAATGTTAAATTAGAGTCTTTTCATCCAGAAAGACAGAGACATTCATGCAATCCCAACTATTGTCTTCCCCAGGCCTGAGCTGAGACTTGGCATCATCTGAGAGCTGTGATTCCCTCAGTCGCGTCAGCATGCTTCAGTCTGTTCAATCTAACTCTTGCTCATGTTACACGTAGCTTAAGGTTTTAACCGGGCTTATACGTTATGTCCAGAGACAAACTGGCTGTCGAAGCCGAATCACAGAAAGCTGCTTCGCCAAAGCAGATCTGGACTGTGTTCCAGAAATTAGCGGTCTGCCTTTGACCGCCTGGAAGGACTCTAACTCGCTTCACCGCTGATGCAGCTCTCTTTTCCCCATACGTGCGACCGCAGAGACGTACGTCAGCAGTAAGTAAGAGATTGGATCTGTTCAGATATGCTCCTACTGCATGTGCCATGCAGAAGAGAGGAAGCAGGACCATCCTGCCGATACGAGCACCCAGCAGTTATCTGCTCAGCCAAGCAGAGGCAGACTGTGGTGTCTGAGCGGGAGGAGGAAGGTGAGCGTGGCGGCAGATACTACGGCAGCCAGATACGGCAAAAAGGTCCAGAGATACTGAAGTGTGGGAGGCAGACAGAGCCAAGGCCTCTGCAAACGGGTAGGAGGTGAACCACAGCTATACTTAGGCAGCAAAACCGAGCCAGGAAGGAAGACGAAAGAGGAAGGAGAGGGCCAGTCTGAGCGGAGAGGTGAGATGGAGCTCATAGGGAAAAGTCAGGTGGATGCTGCTCAAAGTGACCAACTTTGACGTGGAACTTTACCTCTAGCTGCAGGAAAAAGCCTTAGAACTGCGTTTGTGCTGCATAACTGAACCGCTCCGTTGCCATTTTCAATCGAACGGCTTTCTGTTTGCACCGCTAGAAGGAAGTGTGAGGTTGTGCAGCATCGTGTTCTTCTTATAACAGGATATGAAGCCAGCAGATGCTAACACCGAATTATGCCTAACCTACGGGACTGGCAAAAGGAAAGGCAGGTGTTTTAGTGACCGTCAAATGCAGCGCGAGAGAGGACGAGATCATCGGTCAACAAGTGTCTTTTTCTGGAGCGTGTCATTTGCTGCCTGCACTTCTCTGTTTCAGTGTAACCTATTAGAAACTAGAGGTATTGCAACCTTTTCAGTAGAGATAACAGGGCTGAAATGCTTTTAACTTGTTTTTACCCGTAATGATGATAATACAGCTGCTTCATGGCATCGCACTTTCATTGTTTGTGTTTTATGTCTTCATTTATTCTTCTGCATGTTCTTTAAAACTTGAGCAGTGACTACCCGGCTGCAGATGGTTAACCACCCCTGATGAATGACTGATGAAAGAGTTCTTGCGTGCGTTCCTGATTCATGCGAGCCTGGGTCACCGTGAGGAGGAGTGGCGGTGGCGGTGACGCTCCGGCCGTCCTCAGTCCTCCTCCAGCCTGCAGCGGACACAGCTCAACCTGTGGGCCACCCCAGCCCGCCTCCCTCCCTCCCTCCTCTCATCTGCTCGCCATCTTTGTGATTTTCTTTTTTCTTTTTTGGATATAATTCCCTAAAAGCCTGACGCGCCCCCCCTCTCCCTCCCCTCCCCTCCCCCGGCCCGCTGCCTCTCCAACTCCTTGAAAGCGGAGGAAATCAGGACAGCGCAGCAGCGGAGGGGTTAAGTGGAAGCCGGCCGCGCGATTGGCTGCCGGCCGGCGGTGTGAAGCAGCCTACAGAAAGAGGTAACCAGGCAACCTCGGAGAGGGAGCGAGAGGAGAGGGGGCGCAGGGAAGGCGCGCAGAAACAAGCCTGCCGTACTTTTGAGGGGCTTGTGCAGGAACATGTAACGCGGCTCTCCGGCGCTGTCCCCGGGATGGAAACCTGGATTACTGCCTGCGCTAAAACACACTGTGGATGTCTGAGGCCAGCGGGAGTGGACACGCGCCAGTGAATGGATTCTAAAGCGGCTGCACAAAATGGGAACTAAGCGGCTTCGTTTCCACGGTAGTGTGAAGGTAAGCGCGCCTGAAGTGATGCCCGCGGAGGGAGCGCTGCCGGCCCGGACGCTCGCTCACCGCGGTGGACTTTCCCACAGGCGTGTGCGTAAAAGAGCGAGCGTGTGCGCGCGGTAGTGGAGCTGAGAGGAGCCTGTGGATTCACCGTGGTCCGCTCCTGACACCGCAATCAATTACGTGTCGCCGCTTCTGCTGCGGCATCGGGATTTCGGCGTGTGCGTGTTGGGTCGCGTGGGGCCGTGACCCCCCTGTTCCAGGGTGATGCGTTTGCGTGAAGCGTTGGGCAGCAGGCGTCGGCTGAGCCACAATGCGCGTCAATCTGAAAAGTGATCAGGTCCCCGGGGAAAGTGCACTTGAGTGTCCTGGGAGACTGATCCGAGCGCAGAGGCTTCCACCAGCGCGTCTGCGCCACTCTCCTCCACTTCTGCTTATTCTTTTGGCGTCTACTTTGGCAAACATCTGCGGGAAGGAGTCTCTTCGTTTTTCTCTACACACCTGGGAGAATCATGTCTGGTGCGCGAGTGCGAGGTTTGGCACTTTGGGTCCGGCCGGTTTGCTTTGGGGGGCGGGCAACCCCACTGCAGCTAAAAGACGCATTCATCATGAGGCTCTGCAGACTCTCTCCCTCTCCCCTCCTTCTCTCAGTGTCTTTCCGTCTGGCACATGGCCTGCATATAACTGTTGTGCTGGATGACTCTGTGTGTGTGTGTGTGTGTGTGTGTGTGTGTGTGTGTGTGTGTGTGTGTGTGTGTTTGCGTTTGTAAAGTAGGACCGCATTTGCATTAGTTCTAATTGAGCATATGTAGGCTTTACCATCACCCACGTCTGAGAGCTGCTCTTCCTGTACAGTCATGATTTCAACATTCTGCCTCCTGTCCCTCAAATCTGGGACCTACACTGAGTTTGTAAAATAGACACCATTTAGCTTTGCACTACTTTAAAAAAGTTCAAACGAAATGAAGAGACCTCTTTTGCTTTCTGATTTTACCCTTCTCTTGAATGCGTTTTAATCAGCGGTGTCTTGGGCGACGTGCCCAGCGTTACTGTACTGACGGAATAACATTAGCAGCTGAGCCGTGACGATGGTGAGCTCACAGCTCTGCTCCCCTGATGAGAAAGTTCTTTCCTCATGGAAACAGCACCAGCCACGTGGCCTCACCCAAGAATCTGAGCCACCATTTCTCTCTCTGATTAGCTTTTTAAAGGTATTTTGCTAAAGCAAACGTGCTGGACGTTGAGGTGACAGGCCTTTAGTTATCTGCTACTCTGGTTGTTTTAATTTAAATGAAAAGCAAAGTCTCTCCTTCAAACCAGGGTGAAGGAGTGGAAGGGGTGGGTTTTTTTTTAGTGCTGCATAGCTCTCTTGCTTCTGCCTTCATGGGCCCAGCAGGTGACTCGAGGGCCTCGTGGAAACGTTTTTGTGGGCACAAAGAAAGTGTTTTCACTTGCTTTCAGGCTTCACTCACCTGCTCCATCCACAGCCTCATCCTTCCTTTTTGTTCTGTCTTTCTTTTGCAGTTTCAATTTCCTTCCTTCAAGAGTAGGTCTCACTTCTCTGAACACTCTGTGGTGCATTTTAAATAAACCTGGGTTTGGGATGAATGTTCAGGGAGAAAAGACATCAACGTTATACTTTTTATTAGTTTTTACGTGTTAATGAAACTATAATTTAGCCGACGAGTCAGTCGGAGGTTAGCAGATGCACTTCTGTCATTCAATATTGGGGTTAATGGCCATGAACTCTTCCTCATACACACGTAACCCCTGCAATTTCCTTTAGAATTTCCTTTTCCCCCTTATTTCAGTTGTTGTGCACGTTGCATGTTTTATGCATGTGTTCTAGATTTGCGTGTTGGAGATATCACGGGTTTTGCTGCAGAGCTCAGTCTCCTGAACTGATGAAGCAAGTGTTACTTAGTGAAAAAATGTACCCCTGTTACATCCAGTTTTGATGCCCTGACACAAAGTGTCAACCCCCCCCCTCGTTTGGTGCATTTGCTGTCTCCTCCCCAAAACTGTCCATCGCATGACTGCAGAGGCGTATTTCATATTCCGCACACATGTGTCTGGATGAGTGAAGGGATGTTCTGATGGCCCCCGGGACAAAGAAGACTACAGCATTTTACTCTTTTGAGGGGGGCACCTTGTATTTTGCTGTGGCTCCGGGTTGTGATGGAACTGGGGTTCTCCCACAGCATTTAAAAATTCATTTGCAGTGGAAACATAAGGAAAGAAATGCAAGTGCTGTCACCTTAATAACTTGTGGTTTATCTGGGATTCTGCTACCACAGAGGAAAGATGGAGGGAGAATTGACTGGTTTTGGCTGAGTGCCCTTCCCATCGATCTACATGATGTGCGTGCGTGTGTGCGTCTGACATTCTTTCAGATGTAATTGGCATCAAGAATATCTCCACAGCTCACTGCAAGTCTCTGTGTCTATATATACAGAATGGCTTTTCTTTCCTGGGGCGCAGCATTTGTCACACACACACACACACACACGCTCTTTATGGCTCAGAACTGTTCTCAGTTCTAGTCATGGTTTCACTTTGACCTGTTAAGAGTTGCACATCTTCACACTGACCCACCCTAAAGGAATGCACAGTAAAGAATGTTTTGAAGGGATGCTGACAACTGATGGCAACCTGCTCTCAGTGACCTGATAAGATTACAGAGAAAAGTTTGCATTTTTTGCTGATAAAAACCATTTTCAATCATTTTCTTTGTTTACTTTCTAATGTTCAGGTGAATAATACGAGTAGCTACAATAAAACCTTTTTTCCCTCCCTCTTAAAACATTTGTGACACTTTTTCCAAAGGACAAGCATGTTTTTCAGTGAAAAGCAGCCACATCAGTGACTCTGATCTCTTCATCCCATCCTTCACTCTGACATTTAGGATTAGAGTTGTGGAACCAAGAGCTTCTGCTGCACGATGTGAACAATGTCCTAAAGTTGGGACTTTACACAGGTACAAAAAACACATGCGGACACACACGGACAAATACACACCCAGGGAGGAGGGAAGGTGCCGTCACAGAGGGGTCAAGTGGATCAAGGGGTAGAGGTCACACTGCCAGATAATCTGTTGCTGCGGCTCTGTAATCTGCCATCCTCCTACAACACGGACAGTCTGTCCACACTATCAAAATTAGCATGTGTAGACACAACATGAAACACACAAACTCACACACATTTTTCTCTGTCCTTGCGTTTAACTGGGAAAAAAATGCATGGGTTTGGTGCATTTGCTCTCTGAGTTGAAGGTAAAATAGGGTTAGCAAACAAACTGAAAGGAAGCCCTGTTTTTAACTCCCACTGGGAATCTGTTGTTGTTTGCAACATTTTATTCAAATAGAACCAATTCCTCCCAATTCTGCAAAACAGGCTACTGAATTCATGGCATTATTGTTTTTGTAATTTAGTGTAGTTTGGTGTTCTTATTGCACAAATTCCATTCAAATGTTTTTGTAGCTCATATTATTTGTCACTGTTGGCAATTGTTTCTAAGTGTAAGACGTTAGTCAAATTGCACTTATAAAGCAGATAATTGGCTCTAAGACACGTCTGTTCACTTTTCGACCATCTTTTTCCCTGCTGCCTGCGTTGCTTCACCTTGTTTAAAGTGATTACAGCAGCCTCGATTTTCTGCTCACATTTGCATTTGTGGTATTCAACGTTATTATACATCATCACACCATTTTCTACCTTTAGCTTGCCCTTGTCCGGTCCTTCATGTTTTACCTCCTGGTGAGCTGCACACTGGGGTGAAAACACAAAGGGGCTCACGTCGCTAATGAGTTTTTACAACAAGCAAAACCACGTTAGACCTAAAACGCACACACGCAAGCACACACAGAGTCAGGCACTTCACTGGCGTCACAGCACATTAACGCTTCAATTATTTCAACACCTTACATTTGTATTTCCTCAGCGGCTAAGATCCCTGATCACACCTCTCTAGACAAAACAAACACACACACACGACCCCACCGACAGTGTCATGCCTCACACAGGCTCTGGCAGTACAACGCGCACCTTGTGACGTTTTATGCCTTCAACCAAAGCGTCACTTTCATTTGTTCTCTTTTCATCTGGGCTGTTCCAAAGGAGCTGAGATGCCTGTGTTGGTATCATGTTTTTATCCAAGGACTACAAGAGATAATGAATACATGCAGGGACAAAGCCAACAGCTCTCAGTTTTGCTGGTGGGGGTTGCCTGTTAGCTATACTTCCCTGTGGAACAGCTCCACTGACTTCCACACTCACCGTGAGGCCACAACAAAGTTAGGGAAAGAAAAAAAACAATGAAGATAGGAGTGAAAGATGTTTTCCTCCGAGGATTATTCTCTTTGTATCTTTCCGCTCCTTTCTGCTTTTGCCTTTCCTCTTTCATTCTCTCCATCTGTGCTTCTCTTTCCCTGCTCATATAATGAATTTTTAACTGTCTCACCATTCCTCTCTTGGTCTCCCCTCCACCCTTTCTGTTTGTAAAGATTAGCCACAGTTCAATATCCATCACCTTTATGTTCTCCGGACATAATTCACAGCGATGTTTCACGGCGCTGCGTGGCGGGAGCCAGGCAGCAGTCACGCAGAGCAGCCGTGTCCTCTTTGACCCTGTCTTGTTTTGATAGACAGCACACTTGTATTCTGGTTCGGTCCTTAGTCAGTGATGATCGGTCTGCTCCGCATGCGGCACACACGAGACAGCCAGAGAAAGGGAGCAGTTTTGGCGCCCAGTTCCAGGACTTTGAGCAGCCTGCAGACCGTCTCCCTGGAGGACCTGATGGCTGGATCAAAGAGCGGCTGGGCCCAAGACGCTGCCGGGCTCACATGGCTAACAGTTCTGGTCCGTCACACTTTTGGGATGGAGCTTTTTTCTATCTCAGGAAAATTATAAATAAGAAAAAAAAAAAAGAAATTATAAATCCGTTTATTGTTTTCTTTTCTATACTCGTATACCTGTGACGTCTTACGCAACCTTTTTTTCGGCCATGGGATCAAAAAAAGTTGAAGAAAGCCCACTGTGCCATTTTTCAGGTCCAGCGTATTCGGGAACGTCTAAGTTGGATGTCTGCTTAGAAATGGCAAAAAATAGATTTCTTATGGCATGTGAGGGTGGAACTGAGCTTGAGTTCAGGGAGGGGGAGCTGTTTTCTGTTTATTCTGTGTAATCAAGGAAACTAAAACTAAACTAAATCAAAAATATTGTTTTAAAATAAAAATCCTTTTGAGATGTTAAAAGAAAGCAGATAATCTAGCCTCTTTTTATAAAAAAAATTGTGTATTTTAGTTAATTGTTATAAAAATTACAACTCAAGCTAATCTGCTGCTTTAAAATACTCTAGATAAATGAATGGCCCTCGGTGGAATCAATAAATAGGCTTGAATTTAATTCCAGCGAGGCTTTTTCCATGTTGGTGCCAGAAGGTCATAAATTCAATCCTCAGATGAACCGTGATTTAGAGGCCAGGTTTCAAGGCTTTGTGACTACAACAGTGTTTATCCTTGATCCCAAGTGAATGTCTTTCTTCTGTTCCTTTTCAGAAAAGCTGTTCCTGGCTTACTGCTGTGCTTCCGCAAAAGTGGTGAATCATGAAAACCGTTATAAGAGCTGCATTGAGGTCCTTTAGTGTTTTTTTACTGACTGAACATTGCCAAAAAAAAAAAAGAAAAATACAATTTAAGTACCGGTAAATATTGCCACATTTTTGTTTTTCCGGGCAGCTTATCCGTTCCTAATGAACACATTGATGTCCAAAATATGGCATCAATGTGTTCATTAGAAATGGGCACGTTGATGTCTGAAATGACATTTACACAGTGTAAATGAGTCCAGTCATAGATATAGTTTACAGGATAATACTATCAATAGAGCTTTGTGATGATCGAGGACACATTTCTGTCAGCTCTGGCAGAAGACTGGCAGATGTTTAAGAGAATGTAAACAAATATAAAATAAACACATTGAAAATAAAGAGAAATTTATTTAATTCTTTTGCAATATTCAGCTCTGAGCTGATGGTCGTATCTTGGTGTTTCAGATAAACCATAAAGCTTTAATAGAATATTTTATGTGCGCATGCGCACTGCATCTATGTGTGCGTGCTTGAACTCAGTCTCTTGCTTAGAACGAATGGAGGAATCAATCATCTGCTTCTGGGTCATTTGTGCCTCTTGATCGACTTCTTTTGAACATCTATAGACGGACACACTCCTGGGCTGCTGGATTCACAGCATGTGTGTGCGTGAGAGAGAACGTGTGCACACACTCACACAGTCATAACTGAAGGGTTAATGATTATTTTTTTATTACAAAACTGCTTTTGATGGCCTGCCCACCCTTTGGTTATCACCTGCCCCCTCTCTCTCTTTAGTACACACACCAACCCACCCACGGAGAAATAAAATGACTTTCATATCATGTTTCCAATAATTCCCCTCCTCTTTCTATATGTGCATTAAATAGATAGCCCTCAATTAGCTGGATATGGGTTCACATAATGTCTCCTTTATCAATAACAGTCTCAGGGCTGATTAGTATGATATGTAATCTTTGTGAACGTGGGGTGGTAAAAAAACTAACCCATTCAACCATAGGCAGTACCCCATCTGTGTGTGTGTGTGTGTGTGTGTGCGTGTGTGTGTGCGTGCATAGATTATGCTGTATTCGTGGCATAGATCAGGCTGGATTAATGGAATAGGGAGATGAGAGTGCTGCAAGATTAAATGACTGTGAACTGTTGATGGCTTCAATCATGCAGCAATAATGGCCATGGCCACAGCTGACAGAAATATTTTGTTGGTGGCTTATTTTGAAGTTAATACAACATGGAAAACAAGTCACCATATTTGCTGTGTGTTGGATTTCTGGACTTTGAGATGTCCCGTTGCCTCAGTCATCTATAAAAGCAGACACTGCTCTGAACTGAGTGTCTGCCTTTACACTAGAACTTGGTTAGACAATTGTTTTTGAAGCACATACGTTTATTTTAGTTCATTTAGCACTAAAGTGCTGTACAGTGGAAAGTGCCATGAAAGTTAGGATTGAAGAAAAAGGTGATGTTTTTTTGCATCCCTTCAAGATTAAGTTGCCCACCACAGAGGAGAAACAGCCAAAGGATGACTTGTCGGGAAAGACTTGGGAGGACTACAGAGGGAGCAGCGGGATGTGAGAGACGGGGGGCAGTGAAGTGAGAAATAGTTGTGATTGCCTGGTGTGCCTCAGTGAATTCTGCTGTTATTAGTCATACTACCTGCTGCTGCGATCTGCCTGGTGCACCTCACCAAACCCTCGCAAGACACCCAGCCGCCTGGCATGTGTATGTACCCTCGTGTGTTTGCTTGGGCGTCTAATCGGCTTTAGAACCGGCGATGAGTCCACTCTCTCACCTATCCCACCTCTCTGGAGACTCTCTTCTTGCCTGGAGCAAACAGACTCTTACCTTGGCCTTCGCTGTAATTCGCCCCTCAAATGAGTTCTTACTGCGATCCCTTCTTGCCACCGTGGACCACAGCTCACTTGAGAAAACAGCTTAATGATGCCCCCCGCCCCCGTCTGACAAACGTAGAACTCGGAAGGGAATGGAAATGTGTGCTAGAGGGAACGGGCAAAGTGGGTATTGTCCCTGAGGTGGTTTTCCCGAAAAGTGGGCCTCTTCACTAGAATGAATTGACCTCGGCAATTTATTATCTACACCCCTGACATTCATCACACCGCAGCCCTCAGGGAAACATGGGCGGTAATATCATCACGGTGCCATCAAAGCATAGGAAATGCATTTGCTTCCTCCCTCAGTCTGGGGTGCACCACTCATCCTTCAGCACCTCAGTATCAGGACTTCAGTAGACTTCCTAATTAGTCTTCCCTTGTAACCTATTCAAACAGACGTGGGTTTCTTCATTGGCTGGTTTTGTTGAATCACACAGGTGTGTTCAGGGTTCATCCTGTCATAATTAGGCTACAGCAGCGAGACAACCAAAAATGGGCTGAATGAACTCTGGTTCACACTGGCTTCCTGTGTGACAGACACAAGTCAAATTACATCCACCACTTTGCTGGGATAAAAATATTCCACCCATAAATAAGAGAAGAAGTACGAGGAAATGAGCGTCGTGCGGGCGGAGAGGCACTCCGTTCTATGGAGAGGAAGCCTCATTTTGACAGACGGTGCCTAAAGCTGCTCTGGTAGATCCTACGAAACAGAAGCTTCCTCCACAAATTGGTACTGTGAATCTTATCAAATTTAATAAAGCAGCCTGTAGAAATGTGGAAAATGAATCATCAAATGAACAAATGCAGACACTGCAGCTACTGCGCAGGCAGTCAGTGAATCCACAGGCAGAAAAGCCCACCAGTGTAATGAATCATGAAAGTTGGTATAATCATGAAAGTAAGGTTCTTTCAATCACTAAATCACCACTGGTGCAGTGGTGGGATTAAGTGATAGAAACAACCCAAAGGTGGATCCCTTGTAATCCACAGCTTTTACATCTGGTGATAAAAGGCACTTTTCTAGTCCATCATGCAATATAAAGCACATGTTTTCATTTTCCAAAAAAACTCATCTCTTCTGTCTTCTACACACTGAAAGCCTACGCTGCCCTGTCGCACATTTGTCAGTTCAGTTCTTCAAGTCGGCGGCTTTTAAACAATAATCAGAACATGAAAAATGCAATCTTAGCCAAATCGGCTAGTAATCAGTTAAAGCCAGAACTGAACTGAAGTCAGATTTGGATTAATTGTAGAGTTCTTGTGCATGTGTGCATGACATTTGTTATAGCTATAAACGAAGACAGCTGCAGTTGTGGGAGGTGTGGAGAATCGGAAAAGCTGTTCCAGGTGTTGAGAGCGTTTAATCGCTCACCTGG
>CAAE01010235.1:24592-49066 GCA_000180735.1 Tetraodon nigroviridis | reverse complement strand
AGCGTCACAGGTCGACACAAGAGGACAGAGGAGTGTCACAAGAGGACAGAGGAGCATCCCAGGACACAAGGGGAAACAGGAGCGTCACAAGAGGACACAGGAGCGTCACATCCTCTGAAGTCCATCACGGCTCAGGTCCTTCATGTGACTCAGCCTCTCAGGTTTCAGAGACCTTGGATGGGTGACTATCTCACCTGGTTGGGCAGGTTGGCCAGCAGGTACAGGACAAAGTCTCCCACCCACTGGATCAGCTGCTGCAGGGACTGGAGCGGGGGCCCGTCCAGCACAAACTCCTCGGTCTTCAGATTGATCATCACCTTATCGATTTCTGAGGATCAACAGTCCATTCAGACGCGCCACCAAAGACAGGACACCTCCCTCCAGGCTCACCTGTGTCCGTGTTCTTGGCGCAGATCTCAGTCAGTCGGTCCCCTGGACTCTTGTCAGGTGTGTTGAGGACATGTGGTCTCAGCAGGGACTTCAGCGTGGAGCTGATGGCGATGAGCAGCAGTTTGGCGTAGAAGTCACAGGCTCGAGCTGCTGTTGCCGTGGACAGCTTACACAGAGAAGCCTTCACAGCCAGAATCCGCGTGGCCAGAACCTGGTGCAGACGGGACGATGGGGACAAGCACAGTTGACCTGTAAAGCTCCCGAGGATGGCAGTGCGCTGCTGCTACAGCCAGCAGATGGTTTGATAGAGGCCTCCCAGTCACTGAAATACTCCCATCATGCCCTGCTGACCTGCTGCAGCGCCAGGTTCTGCCTCATGTACTCCTCATGCAGCTTCTCCACCAGATTGTGCACCATGGTGGGCTGCACATGCAGCAGGACGTCCCACCAGTCGTAACCGGTCACCATGCAGTACTCCAGCAGAAACAACAGATGGCGCAACGTAGTGTTCATTTCCAGCACCTGGCCCATAGACGGCGACACTCGTAGCATGTAGAGCTGGAGAGAAGAAGATGCAGCAGAGCCTCAGCCGCATGTGCCGTGGCGGGTTACCTGGAAGCAAATGCAGACCGCAAGCGTCACCTTGCCGTGGTTGTCAATCCCAACCAGAGCCAGGGAGGTCCAGGAGAACTGCAGGGCCTTGAAGTGGACGGTGGGACTCCCTGTTCTCTGCCGTTTGATGGCAGACTCCTCCCCAGGTCTCTGAGCGTTCGAGGCAGTGGAGGAGCCATAAAAGACGCCCATGGTGTGCAGAGAGAGCCGGTGAAGGATCTGAATGCTCCCATCGTTAAAGGCCAGAGCAAGCCCTGAAAGCAGAGGAGAAAACCTTCTTAGGAACCAAAAGATGCATCTGGGAGTTTGGCCATAGTCCCCCTAACCCACTGACCCCGACCCTGCCAGCTGGGATCAGCCACTACAAACACTGGCCCGACACAAGCTGGGTCAGACCGGTCCTGGTCCTCAAGGCCCCGTCTGTCTTTGCTAGCCCTGCGCTGAGCTGCAGGCATGTCCAGGGCAGCTGGAGAAGGCCAGGAGGAGCTCTGAGTGGACACATCCTTCAAGCGCACAACAGCAAATTGGGATCTCCACCAACACCCCTCCCGCTTTCAGAGCCTCCTCCGTTCCAGCGGTCCTCACCAAGTCCAGGGCAGAACTTGGTGTCCGACGCCACCTTCAGGTCCGTGTTGGAGATGGAGATGGGTAGTTTGGGCAGAGCTACGGCTGAGACTCGTTCCAGATCACTGGTGGTGGTTAGGATCCTCCACTTCAGGATTGTCGGCTGCTTCTCTCCAACTGGACAAAAGGGTCAGAGAAGAGTCAGGAGGAGCTGCGGAGCCTGAGCCAGTCCCACCAGTCCAGCTCTTACCCACTGGGGAGCGGTGCTGGAAGATGTTGTTTACAGGGAGGCCTTCCTTTCTGAGAGACCAGCACTCCACGATGCTGCCGTTCTGATTGGACGCACACAAAAGGACCTGGGACACACGGGCTTTGTTAGGGTTTCTCTGATCCACGTGAACCTTCTCACAGATCTCCACACTTCTGCTAGCCCCTCAGTGAAGCCCTCTCGGCCTCGCCTGAGACCTGCTCTGCTTTTTACGTTTCAAGTCTCTACGTCTGCTCTTGCTGCTTCTGGACCCTTGTTATGGTTACCTGCTCCGAGTTCTCTCTGGTGAGGAACTTGAGGTGGGTCACGGCGGGGTACTTGTCTCTTCTCAGGGGGTCGGTGGTGCAGCGCAGGAACAGAGACGGCAGCAGCTCTGTGTCGATGCGGCATTTCTCGTTTACCACACTTACGACCACCTGGACACACAGAAGCCATGAGTCCTGCGTGGGGACCAGTCAGGGACTCTGGGCTCACAGGCCGGACCTTGTAGAACTGGACTGGGGACGAGCTGCTGCCATCTGATGCTGCCACCACGATGTTCCCTCCTCCCGTGAAGGCGATGTCAGCTAAGGCCACACGTCCTCGCAACCGGCACAGACTCTCGCTGGCCGTCAGCAGAGCGCCTCCGGGTTTCAGCAGCGACACGGTTACCAAACCGCTCACCGTCACGGCCAGCCAGCCCTCCATGGGCTTCCCGCCAAACAAAGTCAAAGACGGTGAGAATTTGACCCGGGAGAACTTCTCCCCAAAGTTTGTAGAGCCGGACTAAAGCAGAAGAGCAGAGGACAGACAGCTGACCTGAGACGCTGCTCCAGCACACTCACACCTGGCGCTCCCTCAGCGTTACCATCTCCACGTGCAGAGCAAGCTTCACGCCATTGTGCAACCAGGTCAAGGCAACAATCGGATCCCCGTCCACAGAACTCAGGAGAATGTTCTCCCAGCTGTTCACCAGGTGCTCCGACATGGACCAACATTTAATCTGACCATCACCGTCTGCTGACAGCAGCCGCGATCCTGCAGACAGGAAGAACAAGTATCCATGTGATTGACAGAAAGGCGACAACGACAAAGAGGTCAGACAGCAGAGGCAGAGAAGGCTCACCGGACTGATCCCACTCCAGACAAGAAATGACCTCGGTGTGTCCAGAACTGATGCAGTAAACGTCCCAGGGGTGCTCCGTGTCAATGATGTGGATCATGTGACTAATGTCTGACACACAGACAGACAGGAGTGTTATTTCAGGGTTAATTCTCTTTCAGGTGACCTACTCTGACACACGGCAGCTGCACTCACACTAAGCCATCGTTTTGGACGCTAGCATACTCGCCACCTAAAGTCCTGACTTTTTGGGCTGTGAGTGCAACTGTACCGTGCCTAATCACAGAAGACCGCTGCGGTCTGCCACAGCTGGAAGAGATGTGTTTGAGCGGGACCGGCGGTCACACCTTTGCACGAGTACGTAACGCGGTATGGACGCTTGGCATGGCTGCCGTGCACAGGTAATAGTAAGGACATTTGCAATATTTTCTTAAAATTGAAAGAAAAATAAATTTACCCTTGTCTTCATTATTGTTCTTCAGGTCTGTGGTGAAGGCCACCAAATTCCTGCAGGACCAGGAGCAGACGAGTGGGATGGATGGACAGTGTGTACTCTTTGAACGTTTGTCCCACTCACACACATATGCCAGCTCCATGGTGAAACCACAGTAGTGGAGGCCAAGATGTCACCTGAAACAGAAGCATGCAATCACAGACTTCTCACATGAACACATCATTGAGCCGAGTGTTTTTACAGCTAGAGTGCATTCATTGGTGCATGGTTTCAGCAAGCTGCACAGACCTCTAAATGCAAAAAAATCTATTGGCTACAGCAATATTTAATATACGTTATATTAACTTAACCCACTGAGATTAAAAAGCAATATAGAGGCACCCTATTTATCTCTGGTCGTTTCATATCACATCTCATTGATGTAAACTTATCGACGTGTATTATTGTTTTTTTTAAAAAGCGCAAGAATGCCCCTTAATGGCCAAAACCCAGATGTGGACAAGATCAGTCCCCTGAACTGGTTTCACTCACTCCACATAAAATCGGACAGACATCTAGGTTCGTGGGAAGATTAATTCATACGTTACAGAGGTAACGTCACTACACTGTACGCAGATTTATCATATTTGTGTGAGAATTGTATGAACACGGGGTCTTTCACCCTCGAAGCTCAGTGCTGCCGCTGTTTTGTTAGCCTTTTAGCCGGCATTAGCTTTCTCAAATCTGTATTCATAAACACTTGAAAACTGCATACTCGTAGGCCATGTGTTATTTTCAACACGGCCCAAAATTCTAGAATGTCTTAATCGAGCAGAGATATTAACAAACCCTTAAGTTTGTGCAGATTTTCAGTCATCCAGATCTTGAATACCTTTCTTGTTTTTATTCATCGCGAACGCATGTTAGGACCTCAACAGCGCTAGTTGTCTTTTGTGTGCCTGTCTAAAAAAAAAAGGAAAAACGTTAACAAAAAACATAACTATATTACTACTACTACTACTACTACTACTACTACTACTACTACTACTACTACTACTATTACTACTACTACTGCTATTACTACTACTACTACTACTGCTACTACCACTACTACTACTACTACTACTACTACTACTACTACTGCTACTACTACTACTACTGCTACTGCTATTACTACTACTACTACTACTACTACTACTACTACTACTACTACTACTACTACAATACGACTATTTTACTAATAATAATTAGGTTTTTTTTTTTAATAATTACAATTATAATAATAACACGAGCGTAAAAAATGACTATAGGTAATATTCCTTTTTACTTGCTAATAATTATTTTTCCAAACTACGGCGTCTATCTTGTTTCTGTTATAATACAAATACTTATTTAGCGTTGTACAAGCTGATTTTCAGGGTGAATTATTGTATCAAATGTCCAGTAAGGGGCAGTGATACAACAACTGTTGGGGTAGCGGATAAAGCCGTTCTTCTTCTACGATTAAGACGGACACGTGATACTGCCTTTTTCCGCTTTGGTTGTACTTCCGCCTTGTACAGTAGCTGATGCTACAACTTCGCAATAGCCTTCGCTATCTTGGAAACTCTAAATGTGATTTTATTTCGAGAAATAAAACGGAGCAATACTTTTAGTCGAGACTAGGCAATAGCAGTTTAGCGAGTTGAAAGTTTTATCAGAGGTAACTGCTATCCCCTTTAGTGTTAACTTTCAAAGTGGTCGACGAAGAGCTGCTACCCAGCTAGCTGAGCGTTCCTTGAATGGTTGTAGTCTGATGAAAACATCAATGCTAAGACATTAGCATGAACACACCTGTGGACTAAACGACAGGTAAGACAGCTGCCTGGTCAATTTAGTTAGCTTCGGCTGCACTAGCGACGTTGCTTACGGTTTAGGTGGAATACTGTTTGCATAGGGAGCCGGAGGCCTCGCAGCAGTTACTGTTGCCAATAAGGTGCCTTTTATTTACTGATCATAACAGGCAGCAGTTTCTATTCACAGGGGTCTACCCAGCCGTAGTCGACGAGGGATTTGTCAGTATTTGCAACTGTAGGAGACAAGATTATCCTCAACCGTAACAGAAACAGGAGTAATCACAGTCATAGACAGGGGAATTTGTATAACCCCAGTGGAACTAAGGAGTATCAAGGTTTGCGGTAGACGTGAAGAGTATCTACATTCATTCGTTACTCCTGATCGGGACTATCAAAAACAATAGATAGAAGTAATCTTCGGTGTTGTTAGTCCGTTACTCGATTTGTCTGTGCAGACTGATCGAGGAGGTTGTACTAGTCCCTGTTGCTGCCAAATGTCCCTCAGTAGACTCCTGGGGCCCGTTTCGCAAAACAGCTTTAGCCAAAACTCTGAGTTAATCCGCTGTGATTTAAGGATAAACTCGGGCTTTTCTATTTAGAAAGCAGGTTCAGTGTAACTCTGAGTCTGTTACCATGGTAACAGACCCCGTGAAACTATCACGCTCACCAGCAGGTCAGTTCCAAATAACCTGGAGTTTCTGCTGCTCTTGAAGTCAGCAGACCGTCAGGAGAGGAAGATCTGCTCCTACCAGACGTCTGATGGAGCCCTGATGGGATCTCCTGTCAACGTTACCGATTTATTTGCCCACTCAACAGTTCATTTACCAGCATTCTCGGTCCTCACAGATGGTGGACTGGCTCTGAGTGTGGAGCAAATTCTATGTGTTGTGGTTCGGGTTTTTTAGCTTTAATCCATGTTTTCGAGGTTACCGTCAGGCTGTCATAAAGGTTACCCGTGAAACATGTTTGTAGAGTTAAAAAGTACCAGCCAGCCCAGACTTCTGATGGATGTGTCAGAATCAGTTATAATTTACTTATTAATTATCTGATCTCTGAAAGCAACAGCAGCCAGTTCCACAGAACTCCTGCTGCTACCAGTAAAACCAGTGGGTCCAGGTGGTCTGTGACGAATATATGATGTTTAGTGAATCACCACTAGGTGGCGCTGGAGCACGTCAGTCTTCCACCCATCTTCCTACCTGCTTCCTACCCTGTGGTGTGACGGGGGTCTGCTGGTGCCCGTCTCCAGCTCTCTTAGGGCGAAGGCAGGGACACACCGTGGACAGGTGGCCAGTCCATCGCGGAGCACACACACACACACCCTTCACTCTCACATTCATACTCTACGGACAATTAGAGTCTCCAATCAACCTGGCATGTTTTTGGACTGGGAGGAAGCCGGAGTACCCGGTGGGAACCCACGCACACACACACACACACACAGGGAGAACATGCAAACTCCACACAGAACGGCTGGAAGAGAACCAGCGACCTTCTGGCTGCGAGGCAGCAGCACTAACCGCTGCACCACCGCGTGGCCCTTCCTAGTTAACAATGACGATAAAAATGAAACATAATCAGAAAACACAAACTTGAAGCCATGCAGGTCTAACAGGTATTTTCAGACAGACAGAACTAAACACTGATGAAGGGTGAACATTTGGACTCGGTCAGTCATTTTAAACCATGCGACCCCCTTCTTTGTGGCTGCTGCAGTGTTACTATTTTTCTATAAAATATGCACATTTTTGGTGTACGCGATCATAAAAAAATGGTTTTCAGAGTTTGACAACCCTGAGGTTAGGTTTGAAGTCTGGGTTTTGAAAAGCCACCTTCTGAAACGGGTCCCTAATGCTCTGATCCTGCCATCGGCCTGCATGGACCAGACAGGTTTGTCCAGCACCATCCTCAGGACATCGACGCTTGATTGGCCCAGTCTGAGGAATCTGAGGGACACGTCAAAGCCACAAACTCAGCGCTGGGCTCCTCAGACCCTTCCTGGACCAATCAGATAAGCAGTATGAGTTCCTTTAGGTGTCAGTGGTGCCAGAAGCTCTGGTACTGATCCACGGGATTGCTCCTAGTTGCTGTTCATGTGTTACTCCTCCTAACTTTCAAGCTTGATAACGTTTCCGGTAGTTCAAAGCAAGTAAAAAGGATCCAGTCTGTTCTGGCCCAAGGCAGATGTTGGCTGTAGGTTTTCATCACTACTTTAATGACTGTTGCTAATGAAGGCTCTGCTTCTGTCTGTTCCAGCTGATCTGAAGTCAGATTTCCTGCACTCTGGACAGACATGCTGACCTAGAACCAGCTGTGAGTGTGTGCAGAAGGAAGCAGCTAATCTGGAGATCATGTCTGAGAACCAGGCCAATGACAACATTCCAGTCAACAACAACATGGGACCCAACCGGATCCGGAACCCCAACATGAACCAGAACCCTCTCATCAACGTCCGAGACCGCCTCTTCCATGCTTTGTTCTTCAAGATGGCTGTGACCTATGCCCGCCTCTTTCCACCATCGTTCCGGAGAGTTTTCGAGTTCTTTGTCCTACTGAAGGTGAGAACATCCCACAAAAATCGTTACGGTGGCCGGCGGATTAGCAGGCATCACCACAGCAGCCAGAGTGGGTGTGGCCTCCACACGCTAATCCAGGTTCTTCTACGGGGACGCTCCCTGTTCTTCTACGGACCTTCCCTCTGTTGTCCACAGGCGCTCTTCGTCCTCTTCATCCTCGCCTACATTCACATCGCCTTCTCGCGCTCACCCATCAACTGCCTGGAAGTGGTGAGAGAGCGCTGGCCTCGTGACGGCATCCTGCGAGTGGAGATCCAGAAGAACTCCAGCCGAGCTGCCATCTTCATGCAGTACTACGACTCCACACACCTGGAGGAGGAGCTGGGGCTTGAAGGAGCAGCAGCAGCAGCAGCAGCAGGAGGAGGAGGAGGAGGAGGAGGGAGTGTGCCTGGTATTAGCCTGGCTGCCTTATGGGATGAAGAGGAGAATGAGGAGGAGTTGACCCTGGAGGTGTTTGACAACAGCTCGGTGCAGGTGACTCCTCAATATTGAGCAGAAGTTGTGAAGAGGTGCTCAGAATAGCACCTGTTAGTGGTGTGCAGTGGACCCGAGACCTGGTTTCTGCCAGTCGCTGGCAGCTGTGGACCAGATCAGAAATGTTTGTTTTATTTCTGGTGGTGGTGGGGGTGGAGGGGGGTAGGTCAATGAGGTCAGCTGCTGTGGTGGTGGTGTGTGGTGGTGATCATCTGCTTCTTTCCACTGACACACATTCACATGTAGCATCAGCGCTGCCACTGCTGGGAGTCTACAGGCATCTAAAGGTCCACTGGAAAAGGGTCGTCCACGGTCCCCTAACACTGGCGACTGGGGCACCCCTGACCCTGATCCTCACCCTGACCCTCAGACCCTCAGACCCTCACCCTAACCCTCAGACCGAAAACCCTCACATCACTAGTGACTACGTAGACGTGAGGATCCTGTTTTCACCTGCTTGTTTCTGCCTCTGCTGCAGTTTGAGCTGGACGTGGAGCCTCGTCTGAAGCCGCCGCTGGCCAGAGAAAATGTTGGGATGGAGGACGGAGCTGGAAGAGGAGGCGGAGGGGTCAACAACAGCCGGGGTGTGTCGTTCACGCAGACCACCAAAGGTAGGCAGTGGCAGGAGGGACAGGAGGAGCAGCAGCTGCTCCCCCAGACCAGCCTCCTCTGGGTCCAGCCAACGGCTGAGGATTCAGACTGACTGACCCGCTCAGGGTTCCAGACTTTGGAAAGTTCAGCTCAGTTGAAGGTTCCTGGTGCTGGAAGAGAAGGTGCTGCCAGAGGAGGATCTCCTCAGGAACGCGACCGGTGCTCCGCGGCGGGGGGACACCCCGTCCGGTCTCTCTCTCTCCTGCGGGACAGGACGGAGGCCTTGCTGCCATCTGCTCTGAAGCACCTCTCTCCTCGACAGTGTGGCCTCACGAGGAATACATCGTGGAATATTCCCTGGAGTACGGCTTCCTCCGCTTGTCTCAGAGCACCCGGCAGAGGCTCAACATCCCCGTCATGGTGGTCACGCTAGGTGAGGCGAGCCGCCGTCTCCGCGGTGCGTCTCCCTGGCGCCGTCTCCCTGGCGCCGTCTCCTGACCTTGCCGTCTGTGTCTGTGGCTCCAGATCCGGTGAAGGATGAGCTGTTTTGGCGACAGCTTCAGCCGGTTCCTTCTGGATGAGTTCCTGGGCTACGATGACATCCTGATGTCCAGCGTTAAAGCCCTGGCTGAGAACGAGGAGAACAAAGGTCAGGGTCCGTCTCGGCCTCCGGCATCCTCGGCCCACCTCTGCGCTGCTGATGACAACCGGCGGCTTAAAAGCACTCAGGCAACCAAAGCAGCTGCTAATCTCTGTCCCATCTGAGACGGAACCAGCCCGGCGGCGCTCCTCGAGGCGCTGGCGTGGACAGCAGGATTCAGAGGTTGAAAACATGTTAGAAAAAAGGGAAGGGGCATTAGAAGGCCCAAAATCCTGAAGCCATTGAACGTTTGGGAGTTCTGAGGAAGTTTGAGTTTATTTAGACTTTTAGGAAAAGTGAGCAGAGAGAAAATTGGTTCCTGATAATGAAAGTTGGTTCCTGATGATGAAAGTTGGTTCCTGATGATGCAACTTTCATCATCTCCGCACTATCTCTGCAGGAGCCAAAATTGTTGGAGTTTTATTAGGGAAAAGCTCCAAATGAAGCAGGAACCTTTTCCAGCTTCTCACCTGAGTGTGTTTTTCCAGGGTTCTTGAGGAACGTGGTCTCTGGAGAACACTACCGCTTCGTCAGCATGTGGATGGCCAGAACCTCCTACCTGGCTGCCTTTGTCATCATGGTGATATTCGTACGTAGTGAAAGCTGGCGTTGGAAAGGCGTGGCCTCCTCCAGGTCTTCCTCAGGCTGCTGTTGACGCTGCTGTCCTGTCTTTCAGACGCTCTCCGTCTCCATGCTCCTCAGATACTCCCATCACCAGATCTTTGTCTTCATCGGTCAGTATTCCCACAGCGGCCCAGTCCACACCAGCTGGGCTCCGAAGCGTCGGGGTTTCCGGCCCCGTTGTTAGACTGGTTTCTCTTTTGAGGCAGATGCTGACAAGCTTTAGGTTCCTCAGAGCTCATGCTGAAGTGCCACATTCACACCCTAGTGGTAACTTTAGGAAGGGTCCCAAGCCTCTCTGGCTGCTCAAACACAATGAGAAGGTCCCATCAGCACATGTAGAGCAGATGGGTAGACCACCAAAGTGTGCCAAAAGTGGCCTGATTCATTGTGGCGGGTCAACTGGACGTTGACCTGATCTCCGTCTGGCCCTCAGTGGATCTTCTGCAGATGTTGGAGATGAACATGACCATCGCCTTTCCAGCCGCCCCGCTGCTCACCGTCATCCTGGCCCTCGTCGGTAAGCTCTCCTTCTGAAGGTGTGAGGTCAAAGAGCAGGTTGGTCCGCCGTGGTCCCTCGTCCCTGCTGAAGGGGACGGATCCGGTCCAGGGGCGTGTCCCTGACGTCAGGGCCCCCTCAAAGCTTTCAGGACCCAAACAGGAACTGGGCTCTGTTCTCTGTTCTCAGGCATGGAGGCCATCATGTCCGAGTTCTTCAATGACACCACCACGGCCTTCTACATCATCCTCATCGTGTGGTTGGCAGACCAGTACGACGCCATCTGCTGCCACACCAACACCAGCAAACGCCACTGGCTGAGGTGAGTCATGTGGGCCGATCCTTGGCCAACGGGAACCCAGCCGGGTGGACCCCCCCCGTGGTCGGGGCCTGACGGAGCTGCTCTCTGTTGCAGGTTCTTCTATCTGTACCACTTTGCCTTCTATGCCTACCACTACCGCTTCAACGGACAGTACAGCAGCCTGGCCCTGGTCACCTCCTGGCTCTTCATCCAGGTCAGAACCAGAACCAGAAGCAGCGCTGTTGCTGCTGTCGCATCAGCTCGTTACAGTCTGAGTTCACACCTTCTCCTTCTGCCACAGCACTCCATGATCTACTTTTTCCATCACTACGAGCTTCCTGCCATCCTGCAGCAGATCCGGATCCAGGAGATGCTTCTGCAGAACCAACAAGCGGGCCAGGCTAACCAGACGGCTCTGCAGGACAACCTGAACAACAACCACAGTGCTGCTGTGGCCCCTTCGCCTGGAGCAGGGCCTCCCAGCAGCACACTGCCAAGGGCTCCAACGGACGCCCCACCCACTGCTCCGCCCGCTGCTGCAGCCCCGGAGGGAGGGGAGACGAGGTCCGAGCTGAACTGGGTCGCTCAGACGGCAGCCATCATTGCTGAAGCCCTGTCCAATCAGCACGCCCCTTCAGACGCTCCTGCCCCAGCTTCAGAAGGTCTGGAGGTCAGCGGGGCAGCAGGAGGTGAAGGCGCCGGTGTTGCCTCCACCACAGCAGACACTCCTCCGGTCGGTGGGCTCCCCTCAGAGGACCATCAGACAGACTGCCCCCCGTCACACAGTTCAGGCACAGAGTGGGACTCCACCGCAGGAGAACACAGCTCCGCCCTCTAGCACCTGTGTGACATCATCCAGGTATCCAGCAGTGCTGGCTCTGTCAGGTGACTGGTCCTTCATTTCCATTGTAATCAATATTTGCTTGGTTCAGAGGTGGGGCCCTCAGAGAGGCTCCCGGGGGCCTGGAAGCCCAAGCTCCTGGTTCCTGGGGTTAGGGTGCCCACCAGTAGGCTGGATCAAAGTGCCAGAGTGGGTGAAGCCCCTCAGCAGTTCCCTGCAGGGGGTCCTGCTGTGGTCAGGAGGGGCCCCCAGAGGAGCAGCAGAAGCCTGGCTGGATGGTCTCTGGAGAGCCTCCCCCCTCCTGATCGTTTCTGTCAGAGGATCCCAAACCCACCTTTATTAACGCTTCCAGTTACTGATCATCTCTGCTTCTGACAGACGGAAGCACACACACACACACACACACACACACACACACACACACACAGACTTGGTTTTAACTCCATTTAAGATCTGATGCCGGTTCCAGGACCTCCACTCTCTGATGCCCTCTCAGTGGTGGTCAGCCTCGGTTGACCCCAGGGTCGGGGTCGTCTGGCGCCCCCTGTGCCTCTCTGACCCACCGGTGGCAGCCGTCTTTGTTGGCCTTAGTCTGAATGAAGAACCAAAGCAAGATCGGTTGATCGATTTAGGTGCAGCTGGTTTTCCTGGGGGCTTAGAGATCCTGAAGACGGAGCCGGTGAGTCAGGGATCCAGACCTCCCGGAGGGACTGGGGGACGTGCCGATTTTCACCGTAGCTCAGTCCGCTGGAAGCCCAGAACCCCCCCCAGGTCCTGGAGCATATTAGCTTTTCCACGGATCGGTCAGTCAGGATGGACCCTCCGCCAGGCTTTGGTCTCGGTTCTTTGCTTCTGCTGATTGGCTGTTGTCCTGAGGGGCTGTCGGATACCAGTTAAACCAGTGCAGAAGCACCAGTTTCCTGTGTCCTGTTGTCACACAGACGGGAGTCCTGGGACTCCAGGTCCCTGCAGCTGCTTCACTGGTAGGACGGCCAGGGGCCCCCTGCTGGCTGGCTGCATCCTGGCTCCTAACCTCCCCCGTCCATGTTTGCACATGTGCTGTCCTCAAAACCTCCAATAAATGTCTGATTTTCCCAAAATGACTTTTTATCCTCATTTTCCAGGTTGGTTGAAATTAGTTTTAGCAAAATATTAAACTGTGGCAAACAAAACAAAAGAGTGAAGCCTGGGTTCCATCAAAACCTCACATCCTGACCCCTGACCCCTGACCCCTGACCTGAACTAGTTAACGTGAAAGCCTGGAACACTCACCAATGCTGGGAAATTACTGGGAGCATCCAGATGAGATCAGAGAACAGGCAGGGTCGGCCAAAAGTTCCTCTGTGCCTTCTTGCCAGTAGAACTTCTGTGCTTCACAAGGGTCAAAGGTTGTTGGCACAAAGCTCCTTATGTAAAAGAAAAGGGATTGCTGCTTATATTCTACTGCTTTTTATCCAGCTGTTTGTTGACCTAATCAATCTATAACATAAGTGTGCAGCTTCTAGCAGGATACATGTGGCAAAGTCTAAAATTGAGGTTTCCAAAGTTTTCCTGAATATTTTTCTCAGACCAGGGATCAAAGGATGGACATCAGGATGTCATAGTAGCCCAGGAACTCATCCAGAAGGAAACGAGGGAAGCTGTCGCGAAGACGCTCATCCATCACCGGATAAGGAGCCACAGACGACCCTAAAAAACGGGGTCAGGTCCCGGGTTGGGCCCCGACCCGGTTTCGGCGGGGTCACACTGACTCAGCTGAGACCAGAAAGGAACCTGATTCTTGATGAAGCCTCACGGGACCAACTCAGATGGTCCTGTTGACTGTGTCCCTGACTGTCATCAGGACCGTCTGAGAGACGAACGAAGGGACAGACGGATGGAGGAGAATAGAGAGGTTTTTACTACAAATGGGCTTATTAGGCTTTTCCCTTTTTTACATTAACTTCTAACAGCGTAATAACACTTTCTGTCACAACGTCCAAGCAGAATTAGCAGTCAGGAAATCTGCTCAGGAAGAAGCTAAAGCTAGTTCACGTTTCCAGAGCTCAGAAAAGCAACCGGGCCTTTTATTTAGGCTGATCTGTGGTTGTTTTTTCCTGACTGGCCTCATTTCTGCCTCTAACAAACGCGCCTTTGCTAGAAGTGCAGTTTCATAAACGCAGTTTCCAGCAGCCAATCAGCAGATGTCATTACCACAAAGGAAATAAAAACAGAAAAAGAAGCAGCAGAAGCCCAAAGCAGCTCCAGCGCTCAGACACGCTGTAGTCGCCTCGATGTACAAGGGGCTGGAAATGGGCCAGCAGGGGACCAGGTGGTACCACCACGTAGGGATGGACCAGGCTGATCATCATAGGCAGACCTGCGAGCCGCCTCATCTAGCAAGAAGTAAAATGTCACCAAAACCCGGCGCGGGCTTTGTGAAAAGGTGCCGCGGGAAACTGATCAGTAGCGCGCTGCGCTTGGACACCATCTTAGACGGCCTGCGGCATGATGAGATCCTGACCACCTCCAATTTGGATGCCATCAACATCTATGCACTCCAGAGGGACAAGCAGCGTGTTCTGCTGGACCTACTTCTGCGGAAGGGGCATCGAGCTCAGGAAGCCTTCTGCAAGGCCCTCGTCAAATCAAACCCGTTTTTAGTGCAAGAGCTGGACCAACGGCCGCCCTGGGAGCAGGTCTGTAATGAACCCACCGAACACCTTCATTAGACCTTCTGAGGAAAAAAAACATGAGCACACCAGTCTGCACCTTCAAATCTGGCAGCGTCTTCGCTACATCCAGCACATCTGTGAAGTCTGCCGCTCACCCTCGGTTGCTTTAGAAACAAGCAGAAGATGGAACTGATGATGCTAACCTGACCAGCCAGCATTACTTTCTTGTTGTGGTCGGTTCTTCTGTTCCAGGAACTCTTTGAGGGATGCGTCCTGCGGGACGTGTTGGATTTTCTGGTCCCAGACGAGCTGAAATGTTTCCTGTGGCTGATTGGCGATGCCATTATGGAGGAAAAGTCTCCTGTTGGTGTTAACCAGGGACTTCTTCGGAAACGTTCTGGATCAAAGCAGATGGAGAACATGGCCAAGAAGATCCTGAACAGGATTGTCCCAGCTCTCAGTAGGTCCATAAAAGGACGCTCCTAAAAACTCTTTCACATGTCTGTGGCACCTGCAGCCTGACGCCGTTGACCGTTGTGGCTGCAGCAGATCCTCCAGCAGATCTTCCACCTCTGCAGTTTTAAAACATTGTCAACTCTAAGTCCATTTTAATCATCAAACCCTTTTGACTTAGCCTCAGTTTTTGCCTTCCTCTAACCTTGCAAGCTAAAGTTCTGGTGAAAGCAGCCTATAAACCGATCGGAGGGTTAAATTTGATTTAAGGTGTTCTGGTGAGACAGACACCACTGGGTATCAAGCGGGTAGGATAATGGATGGATGGATGGATGGTGAGACAGAATGGTGATGTCATCCAGCTGCAGGCATCTGGTTGGAGGATGGAGAACTGGTGACATCAGAGACCCTGAGTGACGTAACTATGGAGATGAAGCTGGACCCTGAAGTGGTAATGACACCGAGCCGTCATGGGTACGGGGGATGGATGGGGGGACTGATGGCATCTGTGGTCTGTGTAGGTTGAGGTGACCCCTCAGGTCTCCGCGGACGGGACCGTGTTCAGGTTAGGCTCCCTCAAACACCACGTGGTGGTCAGCTGCTGGCCGAGCTTTTGGTGCGGCCACTGTGGTGGACCCATCAGCAGGCTCAGGCTCCACCCAGGCAGATCTGGACCCGGCTCAACCAGGCTGCTGCCCGCCTTGACCTTGACCCTGAGCTTGTCCGTAGGTTGCAGAGCCGGCAGCCGGGCGTGTTCCGCTGCAGCCTCACTGGTCTGGAGCTGGAGGGCGTCGGCCACTTGCTCTATCAGCTGGTACCCTGGGACCTGGACTTCCTGTCCTCTAAAGGTCTGAGACCTGCTGGACCACTGTTCAGGTTCACCCTGCTGACGGGACACTTCCAGCGGGTGCACCTGCCCCACTGCCAGCTGCTCCCAGGTCAGCTCCAGGTCTGCACCAGCAGCAGGTCCAGGACAGCCTTAAACCAAGCGCGTCTACTTTGCAGACGCCAGTCAGCACCACCTGTCTGTGGTTCATGCGACGGAGGAGAGAGTGGACTTCATCGCACCTCGTCACGTGAGCAAGGACTACGTGGTGGTTGACGTGTCGGGCTTCTCCTGTTTTGGGCTGGTGACCTCGAGGAGGAACCACAGTCCGATAAGCGCCCTGGTGCTGGTCTTCTCTGAGGTGACCGACCGCTCGCTCTTCGTCCTGCTGCTGCCCAGGAACGTCTGTTTGACACAGGTACACACACATCACACTCATCCCACCCTCAACCCCCCAGGATGACCTCGCGCAATAAAAGAGTAGAAGCAGAACACCATCTTCATTCTGGTTGCGGTCATGTGACTAACAGGTGATAAAGGAGTTGAAGCAGCGAATCAGAGCCAAGTATGTGGAAACCATCCCTGACTGTGAGTTGATCCCGAACCAAACATACAAGCTGAGCAGTCGGCCTGTCACCCTGATCCAGCCGGAGGTCAGTGACCACGCCCCCTCCTCCCCAAACTGCCGTACCTGGAGCTCCACCATTTCCTCACATCTTTTCCTCTTTCTGTTTCAGAGTTCCAAGTTTGTCAACTTCAGCGACTACAACAACTTTCTGCCGTCGTTTCAGGTTCAGCTTCCTCACGATGTCACGAGTGTGGAGCTGCAGCTGAAGAGTCACGTGACTCCTTTGCCTCTCATTGGTTGGCTGTTCAGCTCCACAGAGGCGGTGGTGTGGCACAGAGTTGTCCAGCTGAGAGTTCAACCAGGTTAACTGTCTTAGCATGATACGCTAACATCACACCATTTGTGTTGATTTGAGGTGGAAGTCCACTTGGTGCCTTCTAGAAGGGCCAACACACCTTTTAAAACCAATATTTTTTACTTCTTCAAACTAAAAACGTGTGTTTCTCCTCCCACAGCTGCAGGTCCTGCTGTTGACATGGAAGGTAAGCGTAACCCTAGCAACGGGATGTGTAATAAACTCTGTGTGTGTGTGTGTGTGGCGGAGGGACCCTGGTCCTGCGGAAGCCTCACAGCCACAGGGACCATCGGGTCCCTCTCCAAGTCCCTCTGCAGTTGTTTCCTCTCTGCTGCAGCTCCGCCCACCTTCACTCCAGACAGCTGGAGCAAGTTTGTTCTTCCTCAAGAAGAAGAGACGCTGCTGGGCCTTTTTAGGGATGTGGTTGGTGTTGAGACCAGCTCAGGCCCTCCAGATGTACAGTCCAGAGGACCCATGTGACCACCTCCACCTGGTCCCCGTCGATGCTCGTGCCTGAGAGCTGTTTGCCCCTGGACTTCTGGAGGTCTCTGAGGACCTCTTTTGTCCTCCTGGTGTTGAGGACAAGGTTGTTGTGGCTGCAGCAGCCTGCCAGCCCCAGGACCTCCTCCATTTGGTGCCTCGTTGTTGTTGTTGGTGTACGATGGTGCTGTTGCAGCCATTGGGGTGATGCAGTTGTGTGTGTGTGTGTGAACAAGATTGCAACTGATGCAAACGCTGAGGTCACTGAACTAAGCTGAAGCCAGTTTGAGCCCAGTCCAACCAGTGCCGTCTCCCTGTGTCTTAGCCTCGCTGCACACCAGCCTGTCCCTGCTCCAGGTGCTGCAGTCTCTGGGCTCGGAGGACTTCAGGCTCTTCCTGTTCCACCTGAAGCTGCAGCCCGATCCCGTCCCCTTCAGCCAGCTGGAGAACGTGTGCAGGAGCCGGACCGTGGAGCTGATGGTACAGCAGTACTGCCCCGAAGGAGCCCGGCAGGTCGCAGAAGAGATCCTCAGGGAAATGAAGTTCCAGCAGTTGGCCGACCAGCTGAAGCGCTGATCCCACCAGCAGCTGTGACGAAGACCGGGGGGCTACGCTAATGAAGACCGGACGCTAAGCTAACGAAGCCCGCTAATGTTTGTTGTGTAAGACGATTAAACATTGCTTGACTGTTGTTGGTCCTTCCAAGGCAGTAGTGGGTTCTGGAGACCACTGGTTGGCCCAGCAACAGAAGTCTGGGCCAACCATCCACTGGTTCAAGCCTCAACCTGGAACCTGAGTTGGGTTCCAGGTCTGGTGCTGCTGGAGGAGAGCTAATGAGCAACAGATGAGACGCTGAAGAGACGGTTCTATTCTTTTATTCTTCTCAGCTCAAAAACACAACTTCAAAAAACAATAACCTTTCTGGCCAACCAAATAAAACGGTCAAAGAGGAAAAAAGAACCGGAAATGCCAGAAGGGTTCAGCAAAGCCACAAAGTCTGGTAGAAACCAGGGTTCCACAACGAAATCACGAAGGGCTCAGAAGCGTAGTCCAACACACACGTGTGTGTGTTCACGTGGGTTTGGTGAGCAGCTGACTGGAAAACTCGTAGAGATCTTTGTTGATTTTCTTCAGTGTGTGAACCTCATCTTCCAGTTCGGCCACTCGCATTTTTGTGTTTTCCCCATCACCGAAGACGGACTGAAGTGGAGGAGACACAGGGTTAGGGGTAGGCTTAGGGGGGCTCTGAGGGGACCCGGGCCTCAGCCTCACCTTGTCTGTCACGGCATTCATCAGGGAGCTCAGCCGCTGCGACGTCCGCAGGTACGACTCCTCCTCCTGCTGCATGGAGACAGTTCAGAGTCACACCGGAAGTCTGTGTCCACACACCTGTGACCCCTGACCCCAACCAGCAGCAGCGGCAGGAACGTCTCCCTCTGACAGGAGGAAACCTCCAGCAGGACCAGACGCACCCAGGGAGGAGGGAGGGAGGGGAGGAGGGACAGGAGGAGGAACAGCTGCTGCTCGGGGCCACGCCCCCGTGGCTGCTCTCATTGGCTGGAGCTCATTTTCCCTCACCCTGACCTCTTGACCTCTCTGGTCCAGGATGGAGGCCGGCGGGGCGACCCTCTGACCAGGAGGACGTCTCACCTGTGTGTTGAGACCCAGGCGGACACACACCTCCCCCGCCTCGCTGCCATCCCCCTCCGAGGAGCTCAGGTGGCGGCTGAAACGTGGCAGCGGGACGGCCGGGCGGCTGTCAGGCAGGAACATGTTGGCTGGAGCAGCTGTGACGACGGCATTGGTGACTGGGCCTGCGCACGCACACGCACACGCACACGCACACACACACACACACACCTGGAGGTGAGGCGGGGCCACAGGGTCACACAGCAAAAGTGTGACCCAGCTTTTCTACTGTCTTCAGCTAACCCAGTTGGACGTCTCCCTTGGAGGGACCCACCTACCTTTGTGGGTGAGGCAGCGGATGGTTTGTCTGCTCTGGATGTCCCACACACGAACCGTCTCATCATGTGACCCCGACAGGAGGAGGGTCCCGTCCATGGACACGGAGACACAAGAGACCATGTTCCTGAAGGAGACCACATGGGCTTCACACCACATCCAGAGACTCCGGTGAGGTGACAGAAGGAGCACTGGGGAGTCAGGTGACCACCCGTCTCGAACACAGAACCACAAACATGTGACAAAGAAACGCAACTTTTGGAATTTCAAAAACTTGGAACAACTTCAGGTGGGCCATGACTGGATACAGGTGTAGACGTTACCACGGTGACAAGGTGCTGGTGAGCACATGGTTGCATTACTCATGAGTCAGGACGTCATGTGTGACTGAGGACACGTTTGTTCCTGCAGACCCCAGGAGGGTCACAGAGCTTGTTCAGGAGGCCTCACTAAGCATGGGTTCACGCTCACGTGTGTCCTCTGAAGATCTGGTTCTGGTTCTGCTCGGCGTCCGACTGAAACGGTCTGTCCCGACTGAGACCCTGCAGACAAACCCAGGTGGACAGTGACGGCTGAGCTTCCACCAGAGGCTTGCTCCGGTGTCGGGGAGGAGGACGTCGCATAGTTTTCCTTAAAAAGAGAGTGAACCTGGAGGACAGTTGGACTCACCTGACTGCAGAGAGACACTTGGAAAATGTTCCCATCGCTTCCTCCACAAAATAGGAAGTACTCGCAGGGGTCAGAGGTCACAGACATGATCTCCACATCAAACAAAATAGACAGGAGCAGCTCGCCAGAGGACAACTCCCACACCTAGACAGAGAAGAGCACACGCTCGCTACACAACGTCCTCAGACAACAGACGAGACGACTGAGAGGAAGCTTCATCTGAGGAGACAACATGGACGCCAACCCTGAAGGTCAGAGGTCACACAGTCCTGGAGACCAGGGGCAGTGGGGACCAGAGGACATGTTCTGCTCAGCTTCCTTCTTTTCAGCTGCTCCATAACAACCCTGCGGAGCAGCTGTCACACCTGGACACCTGAGCAGGTGGGACATGTTACCTTGACCGTCTGGTCCAGAGAGGCGGTCATAACTCTGGCCTGGACTCCCATCATGCCGCAGTGCAGGTCTGTGATTGGTAGAGAGTGACGAGACAGGACGTGCCGTGGCTCAGGGGTGTGGTTTAAATCCACCTGAATCACACTGAAACACACACGTGAGCAACAACACTCAGCAGTTCAGGTGTGTTCAGATTGGTTCCGGTTGACCTACCTGGACAGATTCCACACCAGAGCCAGGTTGTCTTTTCCTGCAGAAACAAAATGGCTGCTGTCGTCTGTGAACTTCAGGCAGGTGACGTCCTGATAGTGACGACTGAGCACAGACAGCAGTTTACCTGTGGACACCTGAACCAAACAAAGGACCAAAATCATACACCCAAGCCAACATGGCTGCCAAGGTGATCAGGAGGAAAGGTCACAGGTCAGATGTCAGGAGAGAGGAACTCTGATCAGGTTCATGGTGGATCCACAACTACAGTCATGGCCCCGTTTTTATTTCTGACTGTTGCTTTTGACTCACTGAAGAGTCGACTGACTTCCTGCAGCTCAGATCAACAAGAGCCAGATGAGTTTTCTGCCCAGCAGGAGGCCAAGGCTGACTATCTCTGTCCATCTGTCCACCAGTACCACACCGCTATTTGTGGAACCTCAACAAAGAAGGACTTGAGGAGAAAACCACTGTGTAATTAACTGACCTGTTTCAGAAGCGCAGAAGAACACTCACCTCCCACACATAAACGGCCTCAGCAACAGCAGCAGCCAGAAACAGTCCATCAGGTGAGGCGTTTAGACAGGTAACCACACCTGGGCACACTATCTTCTGCTGTAGCTGATCCTGGACCACAAACAGAAACAACAAACAGAGAAGAACCAGTAAATAGAGACCAAATATTTCAGTGAGTCTGCGGAACAACAATGGAGGCTTTTAGTGAGCCACATGTCATTTTAAACACCAGCACAGCAGTAACGGGACCTTTAAGATAAAGGGTCCAACACTAAAAATGTCGATTTTTCCAACTTTGACCTAAAAAAAATAAAACGCAAAACATTTTACAATTTTTTAAAAAAGATTTTATCTCTATGAAAGCACATGTTTAGAACATGAAATAATATCTATGTTTTTTAATTCTAGAAGAATTGACATCATTACCATTCGTCTTTATTTATACAGCATCCGGCGAGTGCAGGAGGACGTGAACCAATCAGGAAACAGAAA
Organism: Tetraodon nigroviridis; assembly: GCA_000180735.1. Lineage (NCBI taxonomy): Eukaryota > Metazoa > Chordata > Actinopteri > Tetraodontiformes > Tetraodontidae > Tetraodon > Tetraodon nigroviridis. Next base: position 27,738 of record CAAE01010235.1, on the reverse strand, counting down.
CCGGTCAGCTTCAGCCAATAACAGCACAGCTGGGATGACGCTAACGCTTAGCTGCTCCTGTTTTGACCGCTAGCATTAGCTGTAGCAACAGAAATACACTGAACTTTCTCACGCAGCCTAAAGTAGTACTAGTTTTAGTAGTACTACTAGTACTATAGTAGACTATAGTCAACTACGGTCAGAAACTGACCGATACAGGCAGGTGTGTGTCTCGCTGATGGCATAGAATTATGTTTTAATTCCTTATATGTTTGTATGAAGAGGAACAGATGTAGCTAATAATCTAGTGTTAATTTTTAAATGAGCGAAAGAAAACCAGCTTGTCGTTTGAGAGGAAAAGCATCGACGAGTGTGTTTTCTAGTGGTAATTTACGGGTTCCCGTTTCATCAAGCGTAATCTCGGAGCTGGGTGAAGGTGTCGACTCCCTACCTTTCTCTGGATCTCCCACACGTTAATGAAATTCTTGCCCAGCTGAGCGGACAGGAGGTACTGTCCGCGGAGAAGGGTGAGAGTCCGGGCCGAACTGTTCCCTCCCCTGTATGACAGGAGGCTGGAACCACTGTGGAGGTCGAACACGGTCAGGTTCCACAACTGAGAACTAGAATCTGAGCTCAGAATCACCTCAAGTGGAGCCGCCATCTTACAATTCACTATTCACCGAGAGTTCCCGCCTTCAGGTCCGGGTGAGATGCATGGTGGGATATGTAGGAATGTAGTTTTCATTTAGTAAACCCGAAAAAGAATTTAAAAAAATTAACCGATATAATAAAAGCATTGAAATTTAGAAAATTCTATTTCCTTCAAGAAGTAGTTATTCGGTACAGGACTATAATTCAGCTATTCAAAATAAATAGAAGATCAGGTTTCAACACAAATAAAATACTCAATAGAACAACAAAGGGATGGGTATAAATGGCATTAAAACTATCGCGGACACACGAGAATTATTTTAAAAAGTCAAGTAACGCCTAATCGCCACTGCTGGGTAGGCTACATCCCTGTCGCGCGCACGCACACACACGCCTAAACCTCACTCAGGTTCAGTCGTCAAACCTGCAGAACTACGAGCAGATCCAGCCCGTTTGGTTCCTTTGGTCCGGACGACCGAGGACATTTACGAGGCGGAAAACCATCATAACTTAAAATTCCTTTCAGGAATCCACAAAATTAAAAAGACAGTTGTAAAAAAAAACCAAAACAGGATGACCAACTAGAATGGTTGCTTTTATTTGGAAGAATTCACAATACAGAATCAAATCAATAGGTCAAATTTTATTTATAGCTAAATGAGATTTTAAATATCGATGCAAACACTACCACTAATGCTCCCTGTTGTAGTTTTGATCATCAGAAGTCATGAGTTTGGCTTTTAACATCACTCAGAATTTTTGTCCTTTAGCAGAGACTGAGGTTAAAATACGTAATAAGTAAAGGTACGCACAAGTATTCCATCAACAGATTTATTATGTAACAAACACATAAATCCATACAAAAACAGCCTGCCTGCTTATAGGCTGAGAAAGCCAATCAATCAGCCGACACTCATTTCTGAGACTGCATACGTCACACCAACAATGTCCACACTTTTAAAACAGAAAACAGCATGCTGGGGGGACAGTTCACTATTTGGTTCAACCTTGGACTACAAAAAAGAAAGCAAGAAAGAAGGAAAGAAAAAAAGATGCTGCTTCCGCCCACCTACTTGTGTCCTTTGCTGGTTTTGAAGGACACCTGTAGGACCTTGTCTCCAAGGCGATATCCATTCAGGCTGTGGATCGCCATGGCAGCCTCCTCATAGTTGGACATGGTAACAAATCCGAAGCCTTTGCACTTACTGGTGTTAAAATCTCGGATCACTTTGACATTGACGACGGCGCCAAACGGTCCAAACAGCTGCCATAAGATGGCCTCATCAGCCTCCTGACCCAGGTTATAAATGAAGATGCACCACCCATTTGGAGAGTTTCCTGAGGCTCCGCCACTGCTCACGTGGTCAACACTCATGGGAGAAAACCTGAAGAGAAAAAAAGGCATTTATTAAAACCAGCTAACAGCTACTCAGCACCTGCACCAAGACCAGCCGGCCAGGCCAGTCTGGAGATGACCTCAGCCTCCCAAATGGGAGGCTGCAAAGCGTGTAGCACCCGGTAATAAATACTACTAAATATATTGTGGTAGCAAAAGAAAAAACACTTTTCATACAGATGCTAAGACCTGAATCCAACCGGATGTCGACTTCCTAGTTCCTCTCCACGTTCAGCTGCGTACAAGGCTGCCATCACACTCGGGAACATCTTCAAGGACTTTTTAATCTAAGTCACCGATGCTAGTGGTGCCATATCTGACAACACCTGACCTTAGGCATGTACCTGAACCTCTGAGCCTGGTGATGGACAGGTCCTCCGAAGCGTCGGGACTGGCCATGGTACATCTGGGACATCATCTGGGAGCTCCTGGCCTGGTTTGGGTTGGTGGCAAACTTGACTGTGATTGGCTCGGAACTCCCAGGAGGCGTGTGTCCATTCAGGTGTTTGATAGCATCTTCGGCTTCAGATCGTTTATCAAAACGAATGAAAGCAACACCCCGTGACACACCTGTACAGGCGAAGAGAAAAGGTGTTAGGCGTTTCAGGACTGGAAGCGCTTGCTGCTGCTTGATGGTCACATAACTGTTACCAGAGGCCTGGTCCACCAGCACCCTGGAGTTGATGATCCGTCCATAGTGTGAAAACATGTCCTCCAGGTCCTGCTGACTCGCCGTCCTCGGCAGCCCGCTAATGTACAAATTAGCATCTTTGATCATTTCTGAACTGGGTCGAGCATATGAAACCTGCAAGGAGGAAAGACAACGTGTCACTGCACGTCACAACGATGGAAATTCTCTTTTTAAAAAATCCATTTGCTTATCAAAAAAATTTTTTTTTCCAAATTTTGCAAGTTTAACATTCAACATTATCTGGGAAAAAAAAAGTTTAAAAAAAAAAAAAAAAAAACCAAAAAAAAACAAGAACAAAACAAAACCGAGACAATCGTCATCACTGGGCACATTTTTCAAAACTAGAATATGAAAATAAACAAAAGCCTGTCACACTGAACTGGAAGCCACATGTGGTGTCAGCATGTATTACTAAAATTAAAAACAAAC
>CAAE01010235.1:5541-18568 GCA_000180735.1 Tetraodon nigroviridis | reverse complement strand
GATCCCAATCCCATCCCAACAGTTTTCCGGCTGTTAGTATTAGTTCCCCATGTCCGTCGGTTATCAGCACTCGTCTGTCAGAAGAATTTCAGATAGGAACATAGCAAAGTCCTTAATTTTAATTTTACCTAATTCGCTATGACTCGGTGCCCTCCTCCTGCTTTTCATTGATTTCGGCTGCTGGGTTCTGGGTGGTTTTACTGCGGGCTTTTGGGTTTGGTGTGTAATTAAATGGAGTGATTCTGGCAGCTCTGCTTGGAGTTCCCTGGCGGAAATAGACCAGCCCACCCCCACTAGCATGGCTGTCTGATGGTCCCATGTTGCTGTGGCCTTTCAGGGTGCAATCAGATTCTCCATCCTGGAGGTTACTTCCAGAATTTGTCTTTTCATTTCTGAGTTGTGGAGGTTGAACCATTTCTTCTAAAATCTCTGGAATTACTTCTACTGTTGGGGAAGTGCTTGAGTTGATCTTGCTGGAAAAGTCTTCAGTCTGGACGGTTGCATCACTGGTCTTGCGGGATGCAAGTAGAATGGTTGGCAATTTAGCCAAAGGAGCCTGTAGCTTTGGCTTGTCCCTGTCAGGAGTCACCAGAGGTAAGGCGTTAGCCGGGAGAGTGCTTTTTAAGATGTGAGGTACGTCTTCGTCCCGGATCCTCCTCCAGGTGGCCCTGTCAACTAGCCGGTATTTCTGTCCAGGTTTCTTTGTATCGTCTTCACTCTTTGCTCGGCTACTTGAATCTGATGATGACGAGCGAAGAGAAGACCGACTGGTCACCCGGCTCAGTATGTTGATGCTTGGCGATGAGGCATGGCGTTTAAATGTCTCTGTGTCACGTTGCTGCCTGGCACCAGATACTTTGCCTGGTTCATTTTTCTTTGCCAGCCTGCATGGGCTTTCAGAACTGGTTCTTCTGCCTGAACCTCTTGTAGTTTGGTACCTTTCACTGGAGGTTGCTCTGGAGAGTGGTTTCTGTTGCTGAGGACCGTGCTCGAGCCTCTTGCCCTGTTCTGGTTGCGCTTCATCCTTTACTCGTACTCTTCTCTGAGTTTGAACAGCTGCTTTCAGTTCCTGACAGCGTGAAGAACAAAGGAAAACAGCCGAGGCTCCTGAACTAGCTGGGTGGAAGGATCTTTTCTGAGATGGTAACATGCTGCCTTGATTTCTATTGTGCTTCTGTGCAGTCTTTGATTCCTTAATGAAGGTCATCTGTCTCAAAAATCCATTGCGATCAGCCTCACGACCACCTGAAGTCATCCTGAGCACCTCTAATTGACTGGCAGGAGACGCCAGTTTTCCATTGAGCCTATTTGTTGGTTTTCCCATGATTTGGTTTGTAACAAGTGGTGACAGGGGTCGAGGTTTGACTGCGTTCTGCATAAAAGGGATTCGGACAGGTGACTTCTGAGTTTTTGATGTCGAGAACTTTTCATCTGAGTTAACAAAAGGTGCACATGCAGTTCTGTCAGGGCTGGAAGCTGGTGGTACATTTGTGAGTGCAATACTCTTTTTTGGGATGACTTTATTCATCCCGGCCAGGGATGTAGTCTTCTTCTGTTTGGATGGAGTCGAGGTTTGCGATGAACCAGAGGATGAACTTTTCTGCATCCTCGGAGGTGGGGTAGAGCTCCTCTTTGGCAGCGATAAATCAACGTCTTGAGAGTGCCCTAGTCGATGAAGGCTCTTTGACCTGTGTTGAGCAAGGTTTGGGTTTTTTGGGGGATCTGAGTTTGTCAGTTTTGTGGGAGGAGGTCTTTGGGATGGAGCGGCCTCTTTTTTCGGTGTATAGATTACCGTCCTGCCTCTGAACACCACTGGGAAGTTTGGAACTGGCTTGCGCTGAGCAAAGTCTAAAGGTTTATTTAATTTTTTGTCTTTACTAAACTTCCTTTCTTTTGGTGTGAAGCTAGATGTTGACATGAAAGAAACAACGGATTCGGTCTCTTCGGAGGATGGCTCTTGAGATTTTGAGGCCTGCAGTCCAGTGACAACAGAGTTGGCACCTTCTTGGATGGCTCTCCATTCAACACTGTTGAGGTCTGAATCTTTATCCCAGGCTGCATCATCACTATCCAATTCCTCATCCAGCTTCCATGCATCCAAGGCCTTCTTTCCTTTTTCAATATTTGCTGCTTTCTTCTTCCTTCCTTGCTTCCTTTTCTGCTTAGGCATAGCTGATGTTATACACTTTTGGAGGAGGTCGTCTTCTGAATCCATACTGACAGAGCTCGTGGAGCTCGGCTCTTCACATTGACCGTGAAGGCTTGCTGTCTTGGTTTGTTGTATCATATTCAGTGTTTTGTTCTGTCTGTTTTTGTACCATGTTTTCTGGGCTTTTGATTGGCTGTCGTCAAACTCAGCATCACTCAGAGAGCTGAGAGAGGAGCTGAGTGAGTAGCATTCCAAAGATTCCTCCTTTATCAAACTTTGTTTAATTCTCTGAAACCCTCGGTGTTTTCCTTGGGACATAGCCATCTTGCCAGTATCAGTGATACCCTGCTGGCGCGTATTGGAGTTTGCTTCCCTGGCCGGTTTCCTACATGTCTGTTTCAGTGCTTTCTTGCCGTCATCACTAACACAGTCGGTGTCATGTAGAAAATGTGCAACTTTTCTACATGTTGTGTTTCCTTTCTGGAATCCGCCATCTTGGTCTCCATCTGTGCTTTTCATTATGACCGGAAGTCCCAGATTCCGGACAAGGTCTTGACATGGTCTCTTCTTTGGTTGGTTTGGAGACCGCTGGTGATTCCTCTGACCAGCCACTCTGTCAGCAACCTCTTTGCTTTGCATCAGCACCCGCTGAGTGGGAGTGACGTGCCTGGTTTTCTGTAAAACATGGTTGTTTGTTCTGTTCATTTTGTGGAAGTGTGAGAATATCCTCAAATCTTCAATCCTCCTTGCCTCATCGAGCCCTTGTCCCTTGGTGGCGCCGTTAGCGGAGCAGTCTTTGCCCCCCCTGTGCTTCACTGGATATTGAAGTGTTTCATCACTTAGAGATGTTGTTGTGGAAAAGTAAGCAGGCGTTCCTTCGGCAGAGTCCGTGAGGGATGAATCATCCAACTTCACATCCTTTTGTGAAATGATGATTTTCCTGCCGGGACACATTTGGGTTTTGCCATTTGGGAACATCATGTAAACTGGGAGATGTATTGGTTTATGAATCTGAGAACTCACAACATGAGAAGGGACTGACGACATCAGAGAAGGTCTACCTATTCTAAATTTAGAGGGCATTGCTGAGTTTATACATTCTTTTAGGATTTCAATATCATCGTCTGAGTTGCCCTCACTGTATCTCTCCCCACTGTCAAAGTCTGGGTCATCTTCATCATGACAAGAAAGCGGTTTGTCACTTTGCTGGAGAAGTGGGGTTAATTTGAGCTCGACATCCTTCTGAATGTAGTGTTCATGAAGAGGCAGGGCACTCAGACTCGAAGCACAGGAGAAGTTTTCCGTGGGCTTTTCCACAGTAAAGTAAATCATTGTGTCTAGGTCAGGGGGAAGGCTCAGTCTGTCCTTTGAGTCTGCAATCTCCATGAACTTTCGCAAGCTGCCCTCCCATTGGCCAGCTGTTCCGGGGGCCTGCGTGTCCTGACCATGCGACTCGAGGCAGCACGGTGTTTTACTTCGACTGGGAGGCATGGTTTGTCCAGGGCTATCAGGGAGATCACTAGGGCTGATCGTTCCGTCAATCATCTCGCTGCATGGATCACTCTGGATTGAGCTGACAATAGAGGGAGACTCAAAGCTGCTTAAGGAGCTAACTGAGCTACAGCGGCTCATTACCAGGGGTGTCTCATGTATGTAATGTTCGGATGAACTCGATGGAGACTGGTCCTCAAGTACGGCTGGTGAAACTGCTCGAAGGAACACCTTCTCCCTTTGACCAGAACAGGACTTAGTGCTGGGGACAGTCGCCTTACTGGGAAAGGACTTGGAGTCAGTCATCAGCAGTAGGCTCTCAGTCAGGTCCTCCAAGGTTTCATCCTCTTTGGCATTTTTCACCAAGTCTTCATCCTCCACTTCAATTATTTCTAATGATGAATCGCTCATCTCATGATCGCTTTGTGCATCCAGCCCTCCGTCACCAGAAGAAAGAGAGGAAAGTGAACTGCAGCGGGAAAAGCAGATTGGGGTGTTTTCCACAGAGTACTTTTGGACCGTCTCCATGGTGCCAACGTTTGGGCTTCTAGTGGAGGCTACCTGAGGAGCTTTCCTAACACCCTCTGCTGTCATGGGGGTAGGAACCAACAGTTGTCTGCTCACCGCTTGGACGTCACCGACGGCCTTTTCCAGACCAAAAGTGGCCACGCTGTGAATAGTGGGGACTTGCTGATAGGAGGGAGACAGCTTTATTGATGCCATGCTGACATCAGAGGAAACTTTAGTGGATGCACTTACAGGTGTTTGAACAGGCTGAACCTGCCCCTTCCCTCCATCTTTACTGCTGAGGTCTGGAAGGGCTGAATTTTTGTTGTCCACAGAATCTCTCTCAGGAATCTCCTGAAGATTGGTGTTTTTACAGAGGGAGGAATCAGCTTCTGGGTAATCTTTATGAGCTAGCTTGAGATCGAGTTGCTTGGGGCGCTGTTGCATCACGAGGGCTCTCGTGACAGGTTGCAGCTGCTCTCTGCTGCCACAGTAGCCGTCACTTGTGCTTCCACTGTTTAGACTGTCTGTCGACAAGCTTGAATGTGCCGTTTTTAGACGCAGGAGTGCATGAGCTCTGCTGAGGCGCTCTCTGTGAAGCACACTGCTTGTGTCAGACAGATGGGACAGGAGGGACGAGGACTTGGCCTGCTCAGTGACTTCATGGAGTCTATATGGCCAATCAGCCAGGTGGTCCTCAGAGCATAGGCTAAAGCTGTCCTCAGAAGATGTGTGCATAGTGATGTCATCGACTAATCTGTCGATCTTGGCCACAGTGTTGGTGATTTTCTGAGCTAGTTTCTCCGCCGCAGCAGATACGGCATCAGCTGGATGTTTCTTCTCAACAACTGCAGATGAATCTTCATCTCGCTCAGCTTCACTGTCCCTTTTGCGTTGCTGGGTCTGTGAGAGGTTGGAATTGGTGAGAAACATAGAGAGCATAGAGAAGCTCCCTGAGTCCAGATTACCAGGCACACTAGGAGCTTCGTCATCGTCAAAACAACCTGAGTCGGATGCGTAATCCTTTGCCAGACTTTCAATGTGGCGTAATGGCTTGTTGAGGGTCAAGTGTTTGGGATTCTGTTTCTCCATGATGTCAAAGGTCTCTGCCAGGTGTTTTGCATCCAGCTCAGCTTCCAGAGCCTTCTGTTTCCTCATGTAGAGCGATGGCATGCATGAGCCAGGCGAGACAACCGCAGTGTCCTTGTACTTCAGGGGTCGGTTGCTAAGGAGGTTTCTCAGCGCTGCAGCACTGCCCATTGCTATCATCTTGTGCTTGGAGTGGATCAGGTTGCGCAGCATGCTAACGGCCCCTAGCTCCCAAAGCAGTTCCTGGTCTTTGGAACTTCTTGCAGAAAGGTTCCAGAGGGTCCCACAGGCGTTGCTAACTATGGTCAGGCTATGGGAGCGCAGATGCTGCAGCAGAGTTTGGAGACAGTTGTGATCCCTCAAAATTTGTCTGTTGGAAAAGAAACAAACTCTGTGAGTGTATTACTGAGACCTAGTGGGCTAGTACGTCACTTATTGGTCTCGTATTTGCTGAGTTTACAATCCATCCATTAAAATCCAGACACAAACCTACCTGTAGTCTTCTCGTGTGGCAACGAGACTGGACACATTGCGGAGAATGCCACCACCACTCTCAATGATGGCCAGTGAGTTGGTCTGGCATCGATACGTTAGCGTGCTCACCAGGAAGCTCAGTGCTCCATCCACAGAGCAGATGGCCACCTTGTTGTCAATGCTGTGAGCTGACAGATTCCACAGAGCGCTCAGAATACTCTTTAGGGTCGACTCCTGTGGAGACAGGAAGACCTTTCACTGAGGGTTAGGGTTGGGTCAACCTGAAGCCCACAGAACACAAACAAAGGCAAAATGGATACAATTAAAAAAAAAAGGAAAATGGAAAAGGAAAATTTGGACCAAGCATTTCTCAACACAGGGGAACCACCAATCACCCCTGTTTACCCCCTGCTACCCCCACCCTGTTTGACAAAGGTTGATGGTCCAAGCTGGTTTCTAGCTGAGAATGTTGGTGGAATGTGCTCACATCCAGATAAAAAAAGCTACTAAATTTAAACCCAGGGAGTAAACTGGGTTTCTTTCAAGATGATAACAAAAGTAAAAAAAAAAGGAAAAACAAGTTCAGAACTGCATTTGACACTCAAATCTTCTTTGTTATCATCTGCCTCCAGCAGACAGAGAGGCAGAGAACGGTACCTTGGTGGCCTGCAGGGCACAGGTCATCAGTGCCGACACGCAGCCAATATCTCGAAGGACCCTCTTGCTGTTCACGTCGGCCCTCCAGGACAGATTTCGTAGGATACTGGAGACCACCTGGTGGAGCTCCTCACTGTCTGAGGCCAACTGAGCCACCAGCGCCTGAAGACAGCTTCTCTTAGAGCACAGAGTGGCCTGAAAAGAACACAACCGAAAAATCCATCAACTGCTAAATGAAATGATTTGAACAGAAATGGCAAAACAAAATGTCTGACTGTTATAATGAGCTCTTCAAATCGATAAGATCTTGGAGCAGTGGTCAGCACTGTCGCCTCACAGCAGGAAGGTTCGGGTTTTGAATCTCAGCTCCGGCCTCTCTGTGTGGAGTTTGCATGTCCTCCCTGTGCATGTGTGGTTTTTCTCTGGGCACTCTGGTTTTCTTCTCACGGTCCAAAGACAGGCTCGTTAGGTGAACTGATTAGCCTAAATTGGCCACAGGTGTGAATGTGAGTGGGCGTCTGTCCATGTATCAGCCCTGCGATAAGCTGGCGGCCTATCCGCCTTTTGCACCTCGACAGCTGGGATCAGCTCCAGCAGACCCCTGAGACCCAGGTGGAGATAGAGCAGGGACAGAAGGTGGATAGATAGATAATGGATGGGTGGAGGGATGGATGATGGATGGATAATCTTCTGACCCTGCTCCTACTAGCAGCTTGCTGGGGAGCTTGGTTATCAGCCTCAGAGGTCAGACGCTCTTTGAGCACCGTGCTGAGCAGGACTGTACTTCCGTTACCTTGTTGACCACATCTCCATAGGTCAGGTTGGTCATGGCCATCCCAGCGTAACGCCGCAGTGCCATGTTGATGGGGTCATTCTGTGTGCCATGTGTTTCCTGGTCCAGATGGATCAGTTCAGCTATGACGTGGAGACCGCCTTCAACAAGACAGACCTTCAGTAAACCATGATGTACCAGTGAAGGCAAAGACCTCACAGCCTATATTCACATTTCACTGACCCAACTCCTTCAGGGCATGTCGGTACTCCTCCTCGAAGGAGAGTTTCATGATGGCGCAAACAGCTTGACAGATCTGAGGGTCCATTGCTTCTGGGACATCTGTCACTTATTTAAAGCATAAAAAGGAAAAAGATGTATGAAATGACATTAAATACAACAAATCCCTAATAACGAAGCAGTTGTTTCCTGGTTGCTTCCTTACCAAAGCTTCTGCTTCCAGTGGAAGTCAGCGTGTGCTCCTCAATCCAGTCCCGGCCAGTGTCACAATGTGTCCGGATCTGTTCCAGCAGGTGCAGAACCCTCTTTTCCCGACGGGCCTGTCCTTCATCCTGCTGGGCAAAGATGATGTTGTGGAGGGTGGCGCTGGCCCTGGATCTGGCCTCCCGGCTGCAGCCTGTCCCTGTAGCTCCTGAAGCGGACTGCTCAGGTCTACCACTGCTGCTGGTTCCATCATGCAGAACCTGGACCAGCAGGGGGACACAGCCGGACTTCCTCATGGCCACACAACTGTCCGGAGAGCTGGACAACGCCAGCAGAGTCCGAGACATCTCATCCTTGTCTCTGTTAGTGAGAATAGACAGCAGCCAGAGCACCATCTCCACCTGTAGGGGGCACCAAAAGCAGCCATTCTAATTATTGTATCTGTTTAGGACTTTTTATGGCTTAAAGTGTTGAAAAAAATCCAGCATATGTCATTCTTGGATATTGGCTATCAATATAAATAAATTGATTTTTAATTTATTGTTAGCATCAGGGTGTAAAATAAAATGTGAAAAACATAAAAGGGTCTGGAAGACTGCAAATGAACTGTAAAAAATTCACAGGCCTGTAGTTTGTTTTTTTTTTGAGCTTCACGTTTTTAAAGTTAGATATAGGTTATAGATTATAATATATCTTGTACACTTGAGAAATTCATATTTGGTGAAGTTTTTGTAATAACAGCTCTGGAGTATTTGACTCTGAGTTTTTGTGGTTAATTAGAATCAGCCACTTTAGATACTCTGAGATGAATCTGATGGCAACAACGAAGAAGTGAAAAACTCTGCTTTCAGCACCTTGTTTCCTTTGTCCTCTGCAGCTTCCTCTGTGGTGACAGACGTGTATGTTTCTGTTTCATCGCTCGGGGGCTTCTCTGATCCCAACAGCTAAAATACAAAATGAGATCAATCCCTCTACATTTTCACTATTACCGGTAGTTCAAACCTTGTAAAATCCTGGACTCTTCTTTAACTGTGGCCCTTTTCACCAACCACCTGTTCGTTTTATACATGATTATGTGGATATGGCTAGTGCAGCAGATATTTACAAGACTACTGCATTTTCCCAGAACCCCAGCCCGCCTCCAGAAAGCCAGAACACATATGTCTGTCTGACATAACCAGACAGACAGCTGATCACGAGAGAGAATCCAGAAGTCAGGCTCGATGGATTCTCTATGTCTAACCTGTAAGTGGCTGTCCTGACTTCCTCGGGCCTCCTGCAGCTCCTTCTCCAGCTGTTCCAGACGAGCAGCACGCATCTGCAAACAACACACACACACAAAAACAAAAACAAAAAAAAAAAAACAAAAAATATATTTAGTAAAAGATGATGTATGATGATGTATTATGTAAGGAAAAGGTGTGTAATAAGAAAAAAATGAGTAATATGAATAATATAATAGTTGGTTAAAAAAAGTTAATAAATAAAAGCAATGAAACTTGATGAGATTAAAATTAAAGATGATGAAGGATAAAATACATATGAAGCAAAAAATCTAAAAACATAAAAATAAACTCCCCAAACAAAATATCACAAAAACACATATAGCCTAAGCTCTGCCAAAAATAAAACTTCATAACATATATGCAAAAACATACATTTATTTGCAAAACATAAAAAATATCCGGCCCGCTTAAATATCATAAAAACACACACACACGCACACACACACACACACACACACACACACACACACACTCTCTTTAGTCAAAGCTGATGTCTGCTGCTGTCTTCTGTCAGGCACAGGTGTGTCCTCAGAACAAACCTGAGTCCTCTGAATCATCTCATCGTTGGTTCCAAAACGTTCCTCCATCACAGACTGAACTTGCTGAGCTTCAAATTCCAGCTGCTGCCGGATCAAATCCATCTGCAGAGAAAACTGTCAACACATAAAACTAAAGTGGGTAACGAAACTCTGAGCACCAGAGCTCACGGCTCCAGTATGGACACCATCAAAGTGCTCCGCTCTCTGCACCAAGATAGCTTTCTTTGACAAGCTACAAAATCTGCAGGGCAGTTCCATCTGCTCACAAGGCCTTGACCCAGCTGTTGCTGCCAGACCCCCCCGGCCTGGTGGGCAGGCAGACCAAACCTGGCAGATGAGGGCTGAAGCCACAAGTCACCTGGTGGAGCCCACATGTCACTAAAGGATGACTTCTCACATCATCTTCAAGATCGTGAGGATTCTGACCAACTACAGTCAGACATTAAACAAGGTTGGAGTTGAAGGGAGGAGGAGGCCCAATCAGAACCGCTGATTACCAAAAGAAAAGCCCCACAGAAAGGCTTGGACAGAAGAAATGCCTGGCCCCTGCAGTCACATGAGATCAGGTCAGCGATTGAACACAGTCCCAAGAACACAGGAGGGAAGGTCCAGAAGTCCTCCTGACCTTTGCTGGAGGTTATCGCTGCCACAGGAAGGTTCAGCAGGGACTAAAAACCAAAGGTTCACACACGTTTCCACCCTTCAATGGTTCTCTGTTGTTTTGGAGAGGCTGAATATGAGAGGAGGAACCCTGAGCCTGGAGAAAGAGACTGGACCTCCACACAGACCAGCCCACCTCCAGTTCCACACACAAACCTTCTCTCATCCACCTCCTCCAAATCTCCTCACACCCACAGTGGATCGGGTGAGAATGTAGCTGAAGAAGTGATTGAGTTCAGCTGGAAACCCCCACCCAACATGGCACTGTGAACGTCCAGGGACTCCACCGTGACAGAATGAAGAGTAACACCTCACCGCTGCACGTCTGAAGGTTCAGGCTGAGGATGGAAAACCGCTCTTCTTGTAATTTTTTCTTTATGAATTAAAGTTTCTTTAAAGTTGTTGTTGAGCTACTGTAACAGGTAAATTTGCCCAGTGTGGGATCAATAAAGATTTCATCTTTTCATTGTTTCTGTTGATGTTAGTCGGATGCTAATCACAACCTTTGTAGGACCAATGTAGGCAGAAATCCAAGTCATCCAGAGGGTCCTCACACACACCACACATACACACACACACACACACACACACACACACACACACACACCACACACACATAGACAGCTAAACCACTTAATGGTGTGTGTGTGTGTGTTCTCACCATCTCAATGCCGAGGCAGCTGAGCGAGTCCGTTGGGGACAACGCCTCCAGCTTGACTGAAGAACCAGCAGCGCTCTCTCTCCTCACGCTTCCAGCTTCTCCCAGCAGGAAGGTTCCTAAATCAGGACAAAACTGTCACACACACCCACACCATGACTTTTCCCACAATGCAACAGACGAGGGAGGGATTGCAGAGTAAACCCACATCCTGGCAGCAGAGAGCCTACAGGTGCTCAAGGGCACTTTATCACCTACAGCTGGTCAGGACCAGCAGCTGAAGTGGACCTGAGCAGCAGAATGAGGAAGGAAGTCTTTTGTGTGAAAGTAAGATGTTGGCCACTCAGAGCAGCCCAAAAGCTGTTGGGAGGTTCCAGTTGAGTTGGTCTCTTTAGAACCTCAGCACACACATTTCTCCTGAAGGCTGCCTTAGGCAGGATGCCAGGTTGTTTCCAGAGCTCACAGAAGTAAGAGGCCTCCAACAGATCGAAAACCCTCCTGCTTTTTTCAGGTTGTACACGTGGCTTGGGTTTCTTCAAGTAACTAAGTATAATAATAAGAACCAGTTATAAGGTAACTATCACACGTCTACGATGGGCTCACACTGTGAATGATCAGTGCTTTACACACCTCCAGCATCATCAGGACCATTTGGCACCTTTGGTCCCACAGCTTTCTGTGCAGACATGCTGTCCTTGCTTTCAGTTTCACAGGTGAAACATCTCTTTCATTTCACTTTACCCACCTCTCCATGTACAGCTGCTCCAGGTGGTGGTCATCCAGCGGTTCATCCAGCCCACTGAGCACAGCAGCCTTGGGTGAGGCTACATCCACCAACCCATGTGTCATCAGGATGCCGGAGCGCTCCTCTGCAGGGATTGAGCTCAAACAAGACTGAGCTTTACCAGGACTCTTGGATATTCTCACCGCCGGTGTGGCAGCTGCCAGGACAGGTGAGCAGCAGGAGGAAGGCGGAGCCCCCAAATCATCCAGCTTTGCCCCTACAACATCTGGAGGTCCCAATCCTCCCAGCGCGTCTATCAGGTACCTTGAGGTGTGCGGCTGTTTCAGCTCGTAGTATTTGGTAAGGTCCATGTGAAGCTCTGAGAAAAAGATCAACCAATCAATCAACCAACCGATCGATCAATCAATCAATGAATCTGTCAATCAATCAATTAATCAATGTGTCAATCAATCAATCAACCAATCGACCAATCAATGAACCAATTAAAAGTATTTTTGTATTTTTGACAAAGAAGTAAATCATCAACAAGAACAAACTTCTAGATTCTGCTCCTAAAAAGAAAACCTGATCAGACCCTGTGTCATTTTTTTCTCAAACAGCCATTTCAGGTGTTTAAAAGATCAAAGAATGCAGAAGGTGAACAGATGTTTTGTCTCTTTAACCATGATTTTATTAGATCCTCTTCAAAAGCTGAACAAGGTTCTGGTGAATCTTAGCTTGACCAGAGCACATTATCTGATGGAACGAGCACCCGTCGGTGGAGCAGAGCCTCCTTCCCTTAGCTCTACGATGTTGTCAAGGTCAGGGTAGAGTTTAAAGCTCCTAATAAATCAATTATAAATCTGCCATCATGTGTACTCTGATTAGGACCAGGAGGAACTCCCTGGGGGAGGTTCAGACCTCTAAGCTGGTGCAGGATGTCGCTCCTCCCAGATGAAGCCAGAGTTCCAGCCTCTTGTTCTAGTTTACTCTGGAGCTGCTTCAACACCTCCTGCAGAACAAAGAAACCTGCGTTGGAGACAGTTCTAACATCTTATAAAGAGAAAGAAAACAGAGAGTTTGTTTCTGTCTGATATCCGAGTTAATCTGGACTGTAAATGCCAACAAGGTCAAAGAGAGTATCGGCTGGAGGGAAACAGCTGTTGGCACGACTGGGTCTTACTGTTATTACTTACTGGTGGTCTTACAATTATTACTGGTTCTTACTGTTATTACTGGTGGTCCTACTGGTAGCAGTATGATGTGCCTGTACTGACCTTCATGCCAAAGGTCTCAGTCTCCAGTTTGGAAAGTTGGTGGGAGTTGTCCTCCAGTTCCCTCCTTAGGTGACAGTTCTCCTTGCGAAGAACAGCCACCTGGTGGGCCAGCTGATCATAGGTGGCCTCAGTGTTGGCCATTGTCACACACTGAGGAACCCATAAAAAAGAAGGGAAGATAGAAAGAAAGAAAGAAGTTGAAGTCAGATGTACATACAAACAGTGTGACTACTTACAGCAACAGGGTTTCTTTTCTTTAAACAAGCAAAAACAAGCAGAAACCCAGCACACTGGACAGCC
>CAAE01010234.1:58853-75428 GCA_000180735.1 Tetraodon nigroviridis | reverse complement strand
GGCGCGGGTCCCGCCGGAGGTCTGGGCCAGGGCTCGGGTCCCGCCGGAGGTCTGGGCCAGGGCTCGGGTCCCGCTGGAGGTCTGGGCCAGGGCTCGGCTGGGTCACGTCTTTCCTTGAGCAGTCACGATCCGGACTTGCTTCAGACGCGAATCCCGTCTCCTTTTATACCCCCTGGACGGCCCGTGAGCGTCGTTACCATGGAGACCCTTTGAACCACGCCAGGCCCGTAATCACGCTGTTCCCAGGAGGACCCCCCGGGGACCTGCAGCCCCGCCCCCGACGACAGTCGTGTTTTCCGGCTTCTGCTCCGTCACGACCCGCAGGTCCAGACAGCCGGTCCGGACCACTGACTGGACCTTCTGTCCGCCTCTCATCACCGGATCTTCGTTGTTTCAGAAGTCTGGCGCGAGGCTGGACGAATCCGCTTTTATTCATTTCAAACAGTTTCTACAAAAAACAGCCTGCCGGTGCCCGGGGGTACTGCACACGGACGCACCCCGAAATTATTTTAGTGTGAATAAACTCACAAAAAAGCTTGACGATCTGAAGGAAGCTTCAGAATAAACACAGGTGTTCCCTAGAGCTGCTGTTACTGCTTTAATACCGTCTCCAATCAGATCAGTGCTTAGTACGACCTCCGATCACAGGGAAATTAACTGCAGAATTATCAACCGTCTTCCAGAAGATCACAGAGGACAGAAGCAAACCTGGAAAAGGTTCAAAGAGGTTCAAAGCAGTAAAAGCATGTTGAAAAGGACCGTTCAGAGATGCTGAGGAGCAGCAGGAGGTCTCACTCCCCTCAAACAACCTCAGCTGAGCCACAGCAGCCGACCCGCTCGTCTGTCCGCTTTCACACCATCCGTGAGCTTAATAAAGGACTTGGGGACACTGGTTGTCTCCGGGTGTCTCCGGGTGTCCCGCCAGTGTCCCTAACGTCTGTACTGCATTTCCCAGCGAGCCCTTCTGAGGTCTGTTTCAGGTTAACAGGTGAAGAGGTAAAAGACGCTTCATTACGCTTGGCCTTTAACCTAGCCCCGCCCATTTCCAGGGTGGGTGGGGTCATGACTCATCCTTCCCTTGGAATAAATGTAAATAGTCTATGGTAGCTTTACATCACATGATGACCAGCGGAGTCCCTTCTTTCTGTGCACGGTGTCCTCAGATGCAGATAGTGCACGTGTTTAAACATCCAGTCGGAAACATTCTCAGGCCTGTTCAGAGGGGTCACGTGATCACCTCCACCTGCTGGACCGTGGGGGGAAGAGGGTGGACGCCCCCTGGTGGACACCCCTAGTAGACGCCCCCTGGTGGACACTCCTAGTAGACGCCCCCTGGTGGACACCACCTAGTAGACGCCCCCTGGTGGACACCCCTAGTAGACGCCCCCTGGTGGACACTCCTAGTAGACGCCCCCTGGTGGACACGCCTAGTAGACGCCCCCTGGTAGACACCACCTAGTAGACGCTCCCTAGTAGACGCCCCCTGGTGGACGCTCCCTAGTAGACGCCCCCTAGTAGACACCACCTGGTGGACGCCCCTAGTAGACGCCCCCTGGTGGACGCCCCTACTAGACGCCCCCTGGTGGACACTCCTAGTAGACGCCCCCTGGTGGACACTCCTAGTAGACGCCCCCTGGTGGACACCACCTGGTGGACGCCCCCTGGTGGACACCCCTGGTCCCTTCCTGCTGTCCTCTGACTGGCTGATAGCTTAGCTGCAGGATGGCGGAGGAGCAGCGTCAGACGCCATCAGGAGACGAGGAAGAGCAGCAACATGGTGGCCAGCAGGTGGAGGCATGGCCGGGCGTGGCCGCCGCCGCCGGAGGCGTCTTCAGTCAGAAACGGCTCCGGGGACTCGTACAGGGAATCATCTGGGGGGGTCAGAGGGTCACCGTCACACAAGCAACACTAACAGGTAAAACCCTCCCACCAGCAGGGGGCGGCGGCTCCCTCCAGCTGAACAGCCAATCACAGAGGAGGACACTCACTGCTGGGCCTGACGTAGATCTTCAGTTTCAGACACGCCTTTCCTGCCTGGTCGGGATGAGGGGAAGCTGTGGAGGGAACAGGTGTTGTCACGGTAACAGCCATGGACAGCGGCTCTGAGTACTCACAGATGTAGTAGCACTTACGGATGTAGTAGTACTCACAGATGTAGTAGTACTCACAGATGTAGTAGCACTTACGGTTGTAGTAGTACTCACAAATGTAGTAGTACTCGTGTCCGGGCCGGTACTCGAAGCCCAGGCTGAACGGCGTGAAGAGCTGGAACTTCTCGGAGAAGCGGAGGGGCCCCGCGGGGCTCCGAGGGCGGTTACACTCCCAGCGCTTGAAGCCCCGCCTCCTGGGACTGCAGCTCAGGTAGCCGTCATAGGTCACCATGTACAGCACGTAGTTCTCCATGACAACGGCAGGCTCCGCCTCCTCATAGTGGGGACAGTAGATATCGAGGTAGTCGTTGATGGAGACCTCCAGGGTGTAATCGCCCCGCAGGAACCTGAGGAGCAGACACCGGGTCACTTCCTGAACCTGCTGGGGGACCAACCAGATGCTCCGCCCTCAGCTGTGACATCACAGGAGGAACGACAGCATAGCATCATGGGTAAACTCTGGGCAGCTTCCTCTGCACCGGGACTGGACTCGGACCTGGTGCTGATCAGCTGATCAGCCCCACCCACACACACACACACACACACACGCAAGGTCTTGGCTCCGCCCCCTGTGGCAGCTGCTGTGGTAGGGTCTTTATTATTTCCATAATCCCTCACTCAGACGGACGCTTAAAATAATCCCATTAACCAAGAGAACCCTAACCAGCACCACCAGCACCAGCACCACCAGAACCACCAGCACCAGCACCACCAGAACCAGTACCACCCGAACCACCAGGACCACCAGCACCAGCACCACCAGTACCACCAGCACCAGCACCACCAGAACCACCAGCACCACCAGCACCAGTACCACTATCAGCACCAGCACCACCAGCACCAGTACCACCATCACCAGTACCACCTGCAGCACCAGAACCACCAGCACCACCAGGACCACCAGCACCACTAGCGCCAGTACCACCAGCACCACCAGGACCACCAGCACCACTAGCACCACCCGTACCACTTGAACCGCCAGTACCACCAGCACCAGTACCACCAGAACCACTAGCACCAGTACCACCTGAACCGCCAGTACCACCAGCACCACCAGCACCAGTACCACCAGCACCACCAGCACCAGTACCACCAGAACCAGTACCACCAGAACCACACGTTCTCCCCTCCTCACACAGATGAAGGAGGTGTGTGTGTGTGTGTGTGTGTGTGTGTGTGTGTGTGTGTGTGTGTGTGTGTGTGTGTGTGTGTGTGTGAGAGAGAGAGAGTGAGAGCGAGCCACCTTCTGTGACTGGTTCTTCAGATATTCCTGCTCATCCTTGTTTTTAGTGAGATGAAGGGGAGGAAGAGGAGGTGAGGAAGAGGAGGCCTCCAGTGGTGGAGGGCTGAAACCAGGAGGTTGCAGCTGATTGGTCGACCTCCCACGGTTCACCACTCACCAGCACCAGCACCACCAGCACCAGTACCACCAGCACCACCAGCACCAGTACCACCAGCACCAGTACCACCTGAACCGCCAGTACCACCAGCACCACCATGACCACCAGCACCACTAGCACCAGTACCACCCGAACCACCAGGACCACCAGCACCACCAGAACCACCCGTACCACCAGAACCACCAGGACCACCAGCACCAGTACCGCCAGAACCACCAGCACCAGTACCGCCAGAGACCACCAGCACCAGCACCACCAGTACCACCAGCACCAGTACCACCAGCACCAGTACCACCAGTACCAGTACCACCAGAACCACCAGAACCACCAGCACTACCAGCACCAGTACCACCAGCACTACCAGAACCACCACCAGAACCAGCACCAGCACCACCAGCACCAGTACCACCTGAACCGCCAGTACCACCAGCACCACCAGGACCACCAGCACCAGAACCACTAGCACCAGTACCACCAGCACCACCAGGACCACCAGAACCACCCGTACCACCAGAACCACCAGTACCGCCAGAACCACCAGCACCAGTACCACCAGCACCACCAGGACCACCAGAACCCCCCGTACCACCAGAACCACCAGTACCGCCAGAACCACCAGCACCAGTACCGCCACCACCAGTACCACCAGTACCAGTACCACCAGAACCACCAGAACCAGTACCACCCGAACCACCAGGACCACCAGCACCAGTACCACCCAAACCACCAGTACCACCAGGACCACCAGCACCTCCCGAACCACCAGAACCACCACCAGTACCACCATCACCAGTACCACCAGCACCAGTACCACCCGAACCAGTACCACCCGAACCACCAGTACCACCAGCACCAGTACCACCAGCACCACCAGCACTACCAGCACCAGTACCACCAGAACCAGTACCACCAGAACCACACGTTCTCCCCTCCTCACACAGATGAAGGAGGTGTGTGTGTGTGTGTGTGTGTGTGTGTGTGTGTGTGTGTGAGAGAGAGAGAGTGAGAGCGAGCCACCTTCTGTGACTGGTTCTTCAGATATTCCTGCTCATCCTTGTTTTTAGTGAGATGAAGGGGAGGAAGAGGAGGTGAGGAAGAGGAGGCCTCCAGTGGTGGAGGGCTGAAACCAGGAGGTTGCAGCTGATTGGTCGACCTCCCACGGTTCACCACTCGTCTCCGGGCAGGAAGTTTAGATCATTAATAAAAAATAAGAGCTGCTCGGTAAACGTGCACATGTGCACGTGCGTGGATCAGACGTCCGCCAGGAAAAACCAGAAAATCTGTCATTCAACAACCATCTGATCTGATCCCACCAACCATGAACGCACCGCAGACAGGAGGTCAGACTACCAGGAAGTGGATTCCACGGCTGTAGGCTGAGGAGCGTGGCCTGTTGCCAGGCAACAGGAGGAAAGCACCCAAACATCAGGAGTTTGATCCAAGAGAGCCGCGCATACGTAAAGTCCTGTTTCCTGACAAACTTTAGTCCCCAGCAGGTCAAAGGTCACCATAGGTCACCATCCTCCAGTGACACTGGCACACACACACACACACACACGCTCCAGGTTACCACCGACTGTGTTGAAATGTGGGTCACATATTAAAATTCATGTGTGCAGCAGAGAACAGGGAGAGCAGAAGAGCAGGTAAAAATAACCGCTGGCGAGCTGGTCGCCGTGACGATGGCACCCACAGACCGGCCCTCAGGAACCATCGGATCAGCCCAGGAACCATCAGATGAGACCAGGAACCATCAGACCAGACAGCTGAGTTCTGATCTGAGAGACAACTGTTTCATGAGCTCCAACCGTCCTCACACACACACACACACACACACACACACACACACACACAGTTTGCCTAACAAAGGAAGAGTAGAGCGACAGCAGAGGTCAGGTCGGTGTGTTTACTCATTCGGGCCTTTTTAAAAATTCGAAGCTTTTCATACTGAAACTTTTTAGGTTCTAAACGCTGAAATCCAGAACGAGCTCGGTCTCTTTGACGCTTCCAAAACAGCAGGAACTCTGGACACCTTCCCTCCGTCTCCACTTTGGAAAAGCTTGGAGGGAAGTTTAACGGCTGTTTCCAGCTCGGCTCGTGCTCACCTGGGGTTCGAGCTGTTCCAGTAGAGCGCGTGTCGGTCCGAACCCGAGCGCTCGTCGGCGGCTGCGGAGCCGAGTGGAAGCAGGAGGCCGAGCAGCAGCAGCAGCGGAGGCCGCCTGCAGCGCTCCATGCGCGGCTGCTCGGGGCGCCGCGTCCCGGCGAACGTCCGCGGGGCTTCCGGTGAGCTGGACCCGGAACCGGAGACAGGCGTATCACAGCGTGCGGGGGCCCGGGGGCCCGGGCAAACGGCGCCCTGCCGCGCGCACCAGGCGCCCGCGGCCGCCTTCCGATCACTGTCCGACATCCGGCTCGATCCTCGGCTTCAGTCACCTTCGGCAGGCAGAATCAGCTCGGCACGACCGGACCGAACCCGCCCGCAGGTTTCCGACAGCACAGAAGCGATTCCCCCATGTCCGGACCGTCCGGCTGTGCAGCTGCAGCCCCGTCAAAGGTCCCGGATCCCGCCGCTGCTGCAGAACCGACCCAGAAGGAAGAGGACGGCGGGTCCGGGGCTCGCGCCTGGTCCTCGGTCACCGGCTCCGTCCTGAAGGCTGGCGGCGTGACCCGGGGGCGGAGCTTCCAAGCCCGCTCAGTCTGACGTCACCGAGTCTGACGGACCTGAAGGAAAGCAACAAGAGTTGTGTCCCCCTCCTGGGGTTGCTGGTTCGAGTCCAGGTGTGCTGGTCCAGGACGGCCGCTGACCATGTGCGTGTGCACGTGTTCGGCAAAGTGGAGCCAACCGTTGTTCTGGGTCCTGGACCCAGTGGAGGGTCAGCGGGTTCGTCCTCCTGGCCCCGCCCCCTCAGCCTCCTCTGCCAATCAGCGCCGGGGTGACACACGCGTTAGCGCCACTCACGAGCTCCAGAAGAGCACCTCTGCTGATCAGGACCATGTGGACCACCTGAGCCTGGTCCGGTCCAGAAGGGCTGGGGGCGGAGCCAGGCCGGAGGTGCCCCGCCCCCCGTCTCAGATCATAAAGAGCAGAATAGAAAATCTCTTTATCCTTCCACAAAGAAACAATCCAGCAAACATCAAGAAAGACATTCACCATTCTAATTGTGTTTGTGTGTGTGTGTGTGTGTGTGTGTGTGTGTGTGTGTGTGTGTGTGTGTGTGTGTGTGTGCTTTAAAAGATTAGGCTAAGCCTCTTCAGATGTGTCCTGGCAGCTGCAGGATCAGGCTGGCGTGTCTGGGGTTCTTCCCACAATGCTCCTTTGTTCAGAGTGTGAGTGTGAGTGTGAGTGTGAGTGTGAGTGTGAGTGTGAGTGTGAGTGTGTGTGTGTGTGTGTGTTGCTCCATCACCTCTGCTCTTCTCTGGTTCTGGTTTGGTGCAGGAACACCTCCCTCCTCTAGGTGTCGCTGTAGCCCAGCAACCGGCTCTGAGCGGGAAGACAGGGCAGCAAACCTCCACTAGAGGGCAGCACAACAGGCAGTCGTGGTCAGTGACTTGCTCGCCGCCTCTTCCCGGTCACGTGTCTTCCTCTCCTCGCGTTCATTAAAAGCAGAAATGACCAGACAAGCATGTTTTCTGCTTCTGCAGTAGTAACAGTACAGAGGCGCCGTCTTTTAGCAGCCCTCCAGCAGGTTGTTCAGGCAGGGAGCAGAGCAAACCAAGTGAAAGGGTGGAAGTCAGGCCTGCAGGGCGGAGAGCTGGCAGGTTTGCAGGATGACTCCACCCTCGGCCACCATGAGGTCTCAGCTCATTAGGCCTGTGAACCACCACCGTGTTCTGGAAGCTGCTCTAAAGTGCAGAAGGCAGTAAATCCACCCTAAACCAGCTCCACTCTCACGTTTCACATGACGGTTCTTCTGGGGCAGACGTAGACCTCCAGCCTGGAACACTCCAGAAGATGGTACCAGTGTCAGAGGGCTCCCCTTACTGGCTGCTGGATCTCCCACCGCTGCTGCTATCTGACACTGAACTACAAACAGGTGTGTGTGTGTGTGTGTGTGTGTGTGTCGAGGCAACCTCAGTCTGATATCAGTCTCCACAGCTGAAGGTTCCTCCTGCCATCAGAAAGGTTGTGACACAAACACCTGCTGGATAAAAACCTACTTTAATCTGATTGTAACAGTTTTTAAGGCTCAAAACTAAAATAATTAATCAGATTTTAGACCAAAAACATTTTACACAGGAAAAAAGCACATATGTACCTTCTGATCTCTGATCATCTCTGATCATCTCTGATCTTCTAAGATCTTCTCTGATCATCTCTGATCATCTCTAATCTGATTTATTTGGTTCTACTTCTTCTTTTATGGATTTTATGGCAGTTGGCAAACAGCTACTGGTGCATTACCGCCACCGGCTGATGTGGAGTGTGGGTCTCGTTATTAACTCGCTTTGTGTGAAAACAACAACAACAACAACAACAACAACAACAAAAAGGGATATCTATATCCAACTCAGGGCTTTTTTTCTCCTTAAATACCCAAATAACATCTGCCACTCTTTCCTGTCTACCTTTAGCCTCAGTATGTCCATATCACGTTGACTTTTAACGCGCTTAAGTTTCTTTTTTCTTTGCTCTTCATACCGCTCGGTTGGGGTTAGGGCTGCATGCTTCCCTGTTCTAACAGTGGCTTGTTCAGCCCTGCATGGCCAAATCTCAACCCGCAGATCACTCTTTCTTCCATTCTGTCTCTTCCTGATGTCCTCACTTCTCCAACTTTCCTTTCCTCTCTTCATCCCACTCCTTTTGCCACTTTTCCCTTATTCTTTGCTTAACAATATCTCTCAGTTCTGTTTTGCTGAGTCTAGTTACCATGTCAATGTTAGTGTATCCTGCCGCCTCCTTTTCTTTCTTTTCTGCTAACTCGTCTTCCCCGACTCCCCAAGGAAACACCCCCCCAGACCCGTCATCTGAATTCTGTCCTAGGTTTGCTGGATGTCTACCAGCAGGTCTTTCCTGCTTCCTGCTGTTCGCTTCTGTCGCCCTGACAACTCGGAAAACCTGGCGCGGCTGCGACCTGCCGTACCGCGGACCCAACTGTCGTAAATGGTAAACAGCTTGCAGCATGCCGTATTCCGCGCCGCCGGAGAGCGAACGCGTGGAGGAGCGTGTGATGAAGAGGCCAGGATGTTTTATCTGATCGGTCTGGGTCTGGGCGATGCCACCGACATCACGGTGAAAGGTCTGCGGGCGCTGGAGCGCTGCTCGCGGGTCTACCTGGAGGCCTACACCTCGGTGCTGACGGTGGGGAAGGAGGCTCTGGTGAGTGGGAACCGCTGGATGTGTCCGGGTTCTGGTCTGGGACTCCGGCGGTGCCGCCGCTGGGTCGGTTCTTCTCCTGGTAGCAGAAGAGTCTGATGGTCCGCAGATCCCACAGCTGAGCCAGGTCAGCCTGGTCCTGGTGCTCCACCTGAGCCGGGAGGCCCAGGAGAAGGGTCAGGTGATCGCAGGCGATCTCCGGGACCTCTGCTCTCCTACAGGAGCTGGAGGAACCAGAGACTTAGAAGAACGACCTCCACATGCTCATGTCTCTGGCTGATGGAGGACTGATACAGAAAAAGAAAGTATTGGGAGGAACGAGCCTTCTGGCCGGTCGAGAAGTGGGAAAACTGCTGGAGAAGGTGTGTTTTTACTGACTATATATCTGCATCAAACAGGTTTCAGACAGCTTCATGGACTGCTGGAAGTCCAGGTTTTCCCTGGTGGATGGACATGAGTTTGATGGGAAAAAGGACTCTGTAGATGGCTGGAAGCAGCAGCGTTCTCCACATGAAGAGTTAAAGTCACTGTTGAGCTTCACCTCCGGCCGCTCCGCCCTTTCGTTAGCTCCACAGCTCCACGCCAGCTTGTTCTTCTACGGTTGAAGCAAAGCAAAGATGTCAACTTTCTGCTGAAACAGACCTGGAAGGCGAAGCTCTGATGCTGCTGGTGGTGTGTGTCGGTCCTCAGGAGGAGTTTTATGGGCGGGAGCTGATCGTGGCCGACAGAGAGCTGGTGGAGCAGCAGGCCGACCGGATCCTGGAGGACGCTCGCGAGACCGACGTGGCCTTCCTGGTGGTGGGGGACCCCTTTGGGTGAGTCATGTGATCCACTGGGCCGACTCTATTGGCTCCGACGGAGCAGAAGTGTGAGCGAGCGTCTGCATCTCCTTGCAGAGCGACCACCCACAGCGACCTGATCCTGAGAGCGGTGCAGGCTGGGGTTCCCTACAAGGTCGTCCACAACGCCTCCATCATCAACGCCGTCGGCGTCTGCGGCCTGCAGGTATCCTCAGGTGTTTCCAGCTGCTCCTCCCACACACACCACCACCATCAGACGTTCACGAGACCCTAACATGGAGAGTTGGATAGAATAGAATAGAAAAGAAAAGAATGTTTATTCATCCCACAACGGGGAAAATTCACTGTTCCAGCAGCATAAACAGGGAAAACATTTTGAAATAAGAAAGAAGAAGACAAGATAAAAAAAAATCTTACCAGCCACTTTATACACATAATAAAAATAAAAAATAAATAGCATATGTACAGGTACTGCTAGGATCTGCTGCCTGTGACTGACCTGTGTGTGTGTGTGTGTGTGTGTGCGCGCGCGCGCGTGCCAGCTGTATAGGTTTGGGGAGACGGTGTCTTTGGTGTTTTGGACAGACACGTGGAGACCAGAGAGTTTCTACGATAAAATCTGTAAGAACAGAGAAGCTGGACTGCACACACTCTGTCTGCTGGGTGAAAGAGCGGCGCGCGCGCACGCACACACACACACACACACACACCCACCCTGGCTACATCAGAAATGATACAGCGGTGAGGCTGGGAGACGCTGATCCCCGATGTTTTGCGTTTTACAGATATCAAAGTGAAGGAACAGAGCGAGGAGAACATGATGAGGTCAGAACCTTGGAGGTCTCTCCACCACAGTAGCTCCAGCATCCCTCCATCCCTCCGTTCACCCGCTGACCCCTTTCTTTCCAGAGGGAGGAAGATCTACGAGCCTCCTCGCTTCATGACTGTGGCTCAGGCTGCAGATCAGCTGATGCAGATCGTCCAGAGGAGGAGGGGAGAGGGGGAGGAGTTGGGTGAGTGACATCACACTTCTAGGATTGGAGTTGTACCCCTGAAGCTCCGCCCACTGACCAGCTGCTGCGCTAACGCTAACTCAGCCGTTGACAGGAGCAGCTTCTGACCCTCGTCCTCTTTGTCTGCAGGCCTGACGGAGGACACGCTGTGTGTGGGCGTGGCCAGGCTTGGCGCCGATAACCAGGCCATACGTGTGGCTACGTTACAGCAGCTGGTGTCATGTGACCTTGGTGGGCCTCTCCACTCGCTGATGGTCACGGGCCAACTCCACCCGCTGGAGGTGGACATGCTGCAGCTGAGCGCAGAAACCAGCCTGCTGCAGAGCCTGCAGGTGCTTGACGGCTCCACCTACTGGTCGTGACGCGTCCTTACAGGTGTAGCTTGGAGTGGGTGGGTGCGCCTCAGGGTGGCGCCATCAATAAAGATCAATCATCGGTTTAAAGAAACATTTATTACATTTGGAAAAACCACCACCTAGGTTTTGTTTGGTCACATGGGTCACATGGTTTGGCACACTAGAGACATCGTCCTTCACGTAGCAGCTGGCAACAGTCTGTTTCCATGGTGATGTCGGGGGGGGGGCATCTGGTGGTGATGTCAGAGGGGGCGGGGCATCCAGACAGGGACGGGCTCCAGATTGTCTCTGTTTGATGGTGAAGGCACTTACCCAGGACGTTCCTCCAGTCTGGGCTGGAGCGGATGGAGCTGATGGAGGTGGAGGCTCGCCTGCTCATTGGCCCCCCTCCTCCCCCACTGGGGGAGGGTGGAGCCGCCAGTTCTCCCACCATCGCACCGACTCGGTCCACAAAGTTCAGGCCGGAGCTTCTACATGGCAGCCGTTTCCATCTGAACGTAGAGCTGACGGACTCCAGCCTGCAGGGCCAGGTCAGAGGTCAGAGGTCAGAGGTCAGGGCCCTCAGGCGAGGGCTGGTGCTGGTGGAGGTACCTGTGTGAAGATGTGGTGAGTCTGGCTGAGGATCCAGCGGCTGTCGGCATCAGGAGCCACCAGCAGCTTCACCGTCCCGATGTAGACGTCACTGCACAAGGTCCAGAAGTGGGGCTCCTGCAGGCTGTAGACGCCCTGCAGGTGCTGCACCTGAAGGCACCACGGGGGGGGCGGAGGAAAGTCAGCTTGGCTGGTCACAACAACATCCACCGAAAACCAGAGAGACCACACATCTGGGGGAGGAACCACCTCGACGCTGAGTTGAGCTCTTCTCCACGTTCAGGAGACCCTTCTGGCCACAGCAAGTCCAAAGTGGAACCTGTCTGTGGCCAGAAGGTCTTCTGGTTCCTGCTCTTGTGTGTTCAGGAACCTCTGGCTCAGCAGGATGGTGGTTCCTGGTGGTTCCTGTGGAGGTGGTCTACTCACCCTCTGGTAACAGTCGGGCAGGGCGTGGTCCAGTGAAGGAGGTGTCCTCTGCATCAGGATGCCGATGGACTCTTTGAGTAGTGGGATCACGCTGAAGAAGACAGGAGAGCTTCATTAATCTGGGACGTCTGGGGTCAAACCCTGGAGCTGTGACCTTTGACCTTCAGGCTGAGAGTAGCTCCAGTGGGAGCTCAGTTTGGTTCTGCGGTCATGGTTGACTTTCTAGACCCTGAATCTGGCCTGAAACCACGTGGTCATCGCCACCATGGACAGCACAGACCTGGTCCCGAGCCTGGAACCTCTCCCTGGTCTTCAGCTGAGGAGAAGATGCTTCCTACCTGACGGCGATCAGCAGCGCGATCAGCATGGAGCAGATGGGATCAGCGATCATCAGGTCGTACTTCTGCATCAGCAGAGCCGAGATGATCACACCGACACTGCCCAGCGTGTCGGCCATGATGTGGAGCAGCACGCCTGCAGCACACACACACACACACACACACACACACACACACACACACACACACACACACACGGAAAGACGTTACAGCTGCGTCTCGAGGAGCTGCAGCTCTTCAGATGTGGGGCGAGAGCGCCTCCAAAGTCTGATCGGCTGCTGTCACGTGACACATACAGGAAGTGTGTGTGTGTGTGAGCAGTGTGCACATAAACACGTCTGCCCGGTGACACAGCGACCAGCGCTCAGACAGACGTGGACCCACCCTGGAGGATCTGCTTGCTGGAGCCGCCCCTCTGGCTGTGCAGGTCACCTGCAGGAGGAGCAGCGATGCATTCAGGAGCGCTCCGATCAATCAGCGTCAATCTGAGCTCATCAGCTTTGCAACTCACTGTAGCTTTCACTGTGGCCCCCGTGGCCGTGGTCCCCGTGGCCGTGGCCCCCGTGGCTGTGGCCCCCATGGGCGTGGTCCCCGTGGCCGTGGCCCCCGTGGCCGTGGTCCCCGTGGCCGTGGTCCCCGTGGCCGTGGCCCCCGTGGCTGTGGCCCCCGTGGCTGTGGTTCAGACCGTTGAACAGAGAGTGGCCGTGACCTCCGTGGCTGTGGCCGTGACCTGAGACACAGACAGGTGACCCAGGAGAACCGGAGCCCTGCGTCCAACCTTGGCATCTGCAGGAAGGTACCTCCTTCTCCGTGGGAATGTCCATGTCCTCCATGCTGGAAGACAAAGATCCCGACCAGGTTGACGATCAGACCAGCCACCGAGACAGGAAGCAGCCGCTCGTGGTGAACATCAGGAGGTTCCAGAGCTCTCTGGAAGACAGACAGACACACTCATGCTGAGGGTGCACCAGCCTGTGTGTGTGTGTGTGTGTGTGTGTGTGTGTGTGTGTGTGTGTGTAGAGAGAGAGAGAGAATCACCTCAATTCCTTCAGACATGATAAAGAAGGCTGTGAATATGAGGAACAGTCCATTGACGAATCCTGCGAGAACCTCCGCTCTAACGTAGCTGAAACAGGAACAGGGGACTCAGATCAGACATGACTAACAGAGCCCAGATGACAGGCAAGTAGGGACGATCAGACGTAATCAACAGAGCCCAGAGCCAGGTGGGGGACTGACCCATAGGAAAAGCTGTCGTTGGATCTCCACCTGGAGATTACTGATGCTGCCAGACCAGCCAGCAGAGCGGTGCAGTCGAAGAACATGTGGAACGAGTCTGAGATCAGACCTAGACTACAAACACATACACACATACACACACACACCATCAGAAAAGAGTGCTCCAGACCAGGAAAACAGCCAGCCACAAAATTACCTACTAACCACTACACAATTAAAAAAACATCCATTACACAAGATGGACGAAGAGAGGTCGACCTTTGACCTCTGACCTGTCCCCTGCCTGCAGGGTCAATCTGCTGCTCAGTCAGATCACCTGATGTGACCAGTTTGAAGCACCAGTACCTGCTGGAGATGCACAGGCGTCCCAGCACAACAGGGATCTGAGCTCAGCGCGCCGCCGTCAACGTCTGCGTCACCATGGTGACAGAGTGGCGGTTCAGAACACACCCCCATCAGCCTCAGGTGTGCTGCCAGAGCTGAGGTCCATCCGGCACCAGGGTGATCCAGCAGGTCACCAGACCAGGCCCGGCTCGGGTTCGAGGGACACCTCTGGAGGCGACCCGTCTCGTCAGAGCGGGACACTCCTCATTGACACACATCATTATGTCGCATCCCAGTCAATGTTTGTCCTGACGGGAATGGAGCCTGCGGGAGGAAGCGCGGGAGCGCGCGCGCCCACAACGTCCGCGCTAACACTTACGTGGCGCATTCAGAAAACAAACACAGGTAGCAGAGATGCTAACGGGCTAGCCTACCTGTTACTCCAGATGCCGTAGGTCAGCTCCACGAAAGCGAAGGACAGGTTCAGGCAGAGGAAGAAAAACAGATTCCGAGAGGTTTTGTCGGCCAGGATCGACCTGAAAAGTAGCAGATGTAGAAAAACAGCTTCAACACGTAATCACGGTCCACCAAACATGGCCGTTATCTCCGCGCAGGCAGATTCACGCAGCACACGCAGACAGGACTTTGGAGTAGTCATGACACTAAGATAAAACACAATTTTGTACCGGCCATGAGCAGGCTAACCGGCTAGCACTGAGCTAGCAGGATGTCGCAGGACTTAGCCGGCTGAGTTAGCCGATGTTAGCAGGAGTGCGTGTAAGTACCTGAACCATCCCGAGAGCTTCAACAGCAAATTAAACTTTGCGGGTTTATATTCGTCATCCTTAATGGATAAAGGTAACATGTTCACACCGCAACACACACTCACACACTCATACACACACTCACACACACTAAAGGCAAAGCTAGCAAGCAGAGGGCTACTATCACTTCCGGTGAGTTTCACGCTAAAGGTGTTCCGAGTAGCCAAACACTCCAGGTAAACACAAACAGCCAGAGGAGAGTTTGCACAAGGACTTAAAAGATTTCACCAACTGTCAGAAGCAGAACTCCACAAGTCTTGTTTAACAGTAAATACCTACAATAAATAACGGTGGCCCTTTTTTTTCAGTTTGGTACTCTGTTTGGAAGCCATTTCCACCTGCAAAACAAAGAAATAAACACTTAAATACATGAACAACTGTTAAGGTAGGAAAAAAAAACTCTCGTTACATTTGATGATACTAACTAAAAAAAAGGAAGAAGAAGAAGAAGAAGAACAGAAATCGCCTCAAAGTTCTGGTGTAGACATCAGAACACTAAATACAGTGTTCTGATGTCTACACCAGAACTTTGACTGGAAAATTAGATTAAATGAGATTAAAGGTGGAAAAGAAGTTAATCAGACAAATCTGACCAGAAGCAGTAAAGTTGAATTAGCATGTAAACCTGTTTAGCTCAGTGCTAATCCTAATGATTCAGTAATAATGTACTTCCTGTTTTGCTGATGTTCTTTGAAGTCATGATCAGAAAGATGAAGATGATGAAGAAGAAGAAGCTTCAGAATCTCCTGTGAGCCGGACGACGGTGGAATCCAGAATGAACGGAAGGAGGAGTGACAGCAAAACTACTTGGAGGAACCTGGGAGGAACCAAAGGTGGAATACAACTAATATGGAGAAGAGATGGTTAGTAGGGACATATATACAAGGTAAATATTGTTTGTTGGAGGTGTGTTTTAGTACCCAGATCAGCACAGAGGAGCCCAGAAGTGATCTACACCTGCCGTGAAGCTTCCCTCAGGCGCCGGCAGGCGATGGACCGGATCTGATGGCCCAGTTTACCTTTCAGGCTGGGCAGGTGTGAGATTTCTGCTGCGAGCTGTGGAACATGTCAACACACACTTCCTGCTGGTCTGAACCCGAGCTCTGCTCCAGGGACCCGTCAGCCTCCACCCACCCGCCCGGGCAGGTCACAGTCCGGGGACCCCTGGGGACGGGCTCCAATTCATCCTCTCATCACAGAACGGCTGAAATGGAGGAAAGACTAACCTCACCTGTTGGTTTCCGACCAAAGAAGTTGGAGCAGTTGGAGACACAGCTGGCGGTGGACAGCAGGGGGCGCCAGAGAGCCGGCCATGGCTGGTCACGTGATTCAGCCTGTCGCTAGAAGGGGAGGAGGGGAGGGGGGAGAGAGTGGAGAGGAGAGAGGGAGAGAGAGAGAAGGAGAGGAGAAAGAGAGGAGAGAGAGAGAGAGAGTGGAGAGGAGAGAGAGAGAGAGAGGAGAGAGAGAGAGAGGAGAGAGAGAGAGGGGAGAGGAGAGAGAGAGAGAGAGAGAAGGAGAGGAGAAAGAGAGGAGAGAGAGAGAGAGGGAGAGAGAGGGAGAGTGGAGAGGAGAGAGGGAGAGAGAGAGAGAGGGGAGAGGAGAGAGCGAGGGAGAGAGTGGAGAGGGAGAGAGAGAGAGAGAGAGAGGGAGAGAGAGAAAGAGAGGGAGAGAGGGAGAGAGAGAGAGAGAGGGAGAGAGAGGGAGAGAGAGAGAGAGAGGGAGAGAGAGAGAGAGGGAGAGAGAGGAGAGAGAGAGAGAGAGAGGGAGAGAAGGAGAGAGAGGGAGAGAGAGGGAGAGAGA
>CAAE01010234.1:41075-57807 GCA_000180735.1 Tetraodon nigroviridis | reverse complement strand
AGGGGGGAGGAGGGGTATTTTGGAATGGGGGGGGGAGGAAAAAGGGATGAGGGGGGGGAGAGGGGGGTTGGGGGGGGGGGGTGGAGTGGGAGGGGAAAAAGGGGGTGGGGAGGGAAGGAGTGAGGGGGAGAGAGAGGGAGAGAGAGAGAGGGAGAGAGAGAGAAGGAGAGGAGAAAGAGAGGAGAGAGAGAGAGAGAGAGGAGAGGAGCGAGCGAGCAGCTGGTGTATCTCCGTCTTGGGGTCCTTGACAGGCTGCTGATGAAGCATCCTCAGGACCTCAGGATGGTGCAGCTTCTGCAGCTCTTCCACACAGGAAATACCAGCGCAGCTCCGGATTAAAAGGCCCAGAGGTCAAAGGTCAGAGCCTCCGCAGCAGAAACGCCAACAACACGTCCGGAGGACTCTCAGGAAGACAGCGTCCAGCAGCTCTTCACACCTCCGCTGCAGGCCTCCGCGTTGCCGTGGCAACGGAACCCACAACATCGAAACGAGAGCAGAAGCTGCCAAAACTGCAGAAAGCATCAGGACAAAACCCAGCAGCTCCAATTGCCATGGCAACCAGTCAGGAGTCCTTCAGAATCACCCAGTTTATTACACAACAAAGACATCGCTGACCACTCTGATCAACACGCTAGGAGTCCATCACCAGAACCTGGACCAGGACCTGGACCTGGACCTGGACCTGGGTCAGACTCGTATGAGTGAGGATTCACAAAACTGTTAACCAATCTAGTGCAGACTCTTTTTCAGTGTCTGATTTAGACGCTGTTCCAGTCTCTGGTCCAGACCCAGGTCCCCGGCTCAGGCTGAAGCTGGGGCGGACTGGGGCAGCTGGTAGAAGCCCTTCTTCCTGGACCTCCTGACGTAGTCCAGGAGCAGAGCAGCAGTCAGTAAGGCAGCCGTGGCGCAGATGAGCGTGACGACGATGGTGCTGAGACCAGAAGGAGACCTGGAGCTTCTACCTGAAAGCAGACACCCTTGAGAAGGGGCGGAGCTGGAGCCCACCACGCTGACCCTAACCCCACCCAGCAGGCTCACCTGTCACGCTCAGGCTGAACTCTCGCACTTGGTGACCCAGACTGTTGGTCACGTTGATCTGGTACAGGCCAGAGTCTCCGGCCGTCACGCCGACCAGGACGAAGGTCCCGGTGGAGGAGTAGCGCTCCTCCCCACTGGCCAGCTTCCTTAGGACCACAGTTGCTGGTGGGAAGCTGATGGTCTGGCAGCAGATGGTGATGTTCTGTCCTTCAGGGACGACTGCAGATGGGAGGATGAGGACGGTGGTGTTCCTGGGAGGAGCTGGAGAAGAGGAGAAGAGCTCAGAGGGACAGAAGCAGCCTGGTTGGATGGTTGGTGTTCAAACTACATTTATCTGCAGCAGCTGAGTTTGACCTGTTGACCTTTGTCCAACCAACCCTGCTAACTGAGGTCAGTCATGTGACATTTGGACGCTCTTCACTCCGGCTCACCCACCATCCACTGGCAGAGGCCAGAAGAAGAAGGAGCTGGAGCCCGGCAGCAGCTTCTGTTCTAACCCTAAGCCTGACCCAAGGTAATAACTCATGAATAAGGAAGTTATTACCGAGGACCGGCTGGAACATCTCAGATCACATGTTCCTACACACACAGGACATTTGATGGAAGGTGGGTGGAGGGGGCCTCTTTCTGTCCAGCTCAGCATGATGGCAGGAAGCAGATAAGACTGGTCACATGACTAAAGTCCAGCCTTCTGCTCTTCTCCAATCACTAATCAGTGGCTCCACCCCCAAACATCAGCTTCAGGAATCCCAACCAAACCGGTACCTCTGACGCTGACCGATCGCGTGTCCAGCTGGGATCCATACTGGTTGAAGGCTTCACACTGGTAGTGGGCGGAGTCCTCCATCAGGGCGGAGGACAGGCTGAAGGACAGCTCCGGGACGGATGCAGGCTCTGTCCTCTGAAGCTCCACCCCGTCCTTCCTCAGCACCAGCGTGGCGGAGGGAAGTCCGTCTGAGCGGCAGGTCAGGGTCACCTTCTGACCCTCCAGCACCTCCTCACCTGGACTCACCCACAGGGAGGTTCTCCGTGGAGGATCTGAGACGCAGACCAAGGTGTTACCACTTTCTGCAGCACCTTCACAAAAACATCTTCTGGGAGCAGGCAGTGACTTACAGTGGACCTGCAGGTGGACACGGGTCGTTCTGGACCTCCACACCTCTCCATGCTTGGTCAGCAGCTCTGCTCTGCAGGACACAGGCTGCTGACCGTCCTGGACATGGAGGTGAAGAAGAGACGAGATGTTCTGCGAGGAACCAGAGAACCCAAACAACTCGGTCTTCAGCACCGAGTTCTCCATCAGCCACTGGATCCTCATCAGATTAGCCGAGTAGACCCTGGCGACATCACAGCGGAGGAGGACGTCGGAACCCAGAAGGACGGGACCAGGATCCTCCAGAACTGGACCAGACGGGAACGCTGAAGGATAAAAAGAGTCCAGACAGGCTGCTTTCAAGAACAGCGCACATTAGAACCTAAATTAGAACCTGCTGCTTCACCAATCCAATGAAAGATTCCCAGAGAAATAACACAACAACCTCGCCGAGGTACCGTTACAAGTACCGCTGGAGGTACCGTTAGAGGTACCGTTAGAGGTACCGCTAGAGGTACCGCTAAAGGTACCGTTAGAGGTACCGTTATTGGTACCGTTACAAGTACCGCTGGAGGTACCGTTAGAGGTACCGTTAGAGGTACCGCTAAAGGTACCGTTAGAGGTACCGTTATTGGTACCGCTAAAGGTACCGTTAGAGGTACCGTTAGAGGTACCGCTAAAGGTACCGTTAGAGGTACCGTTAAAGGTACTGTTAGAGGTACCGTTAGAGGTACTGTTAGATGTTCCGTTACAAGTACCGCTAAAGGTACTGTTAGAGGTACTGTTAGAGGTACCGCTAAAGGTACCGTTAAAGGTACCGCTAAAGGTACCGTTAGAGGTACCGTTAAAGGTACCGTTAAAGGTACTGTTAGAGGTACCGTTAGAGGTACTGTTAGATGTTCCGTTACAAGTACCGCTAAAGGTACTGTTAGAGGTACTGTTAGAGGTACCGCTAAAGGTACTATTAGAGGTACCAATACAGGTACCGTTAGAGGTACCGTTAGAGGCACCAATACAGGTACCGTTAGAGGTACCGTTAAAGGTAGCGTTAGAGGCACTGTTAGAGGCACCATTAGAGGTACTGTTAGATGTTCCGTTACAAGTACCGCTAAAGGTACCGTTAGAGGTACCGCTAAAGGTACCGTTAGAGGTACCACTCAAGCTACCTTTCAAGGTTAGGGTTAGTGGTACTGTTGGAGGTACTGTTGGGTACACCTCAGGGGTGTCAAACTCATTCCACCAAGGGCCGTGTGGCTGCAGGTCTCTGTTCCAACCAAGCAACAGCACACCTGACTGAAGTCATTTAATCAACTGAGCTGAGTTTGCAGACAGCTGATTGGTTGAAATTTGTGTGCTTGATTGGTTGGAACAAAAACCTGCAGCCACACGGACCTCTGTGGAATGAGTTTCACACCTGTGACATAGATGATCTCAACATGGCTGCAATGACGAATTTGCTTCCAGTGAGAACCGGTCAGGTCCTCAGACTGGAAAACATGCTGGTTGTGTGTGTGTGTGTGTGTGTGTGTGTGTGTGTGTGTGCGCGCGCGCGCTATGATGGGACTCACATAAGACCTGGATCTGGGTGGTCCTGGACCGGACCACGGTGCCACACGTGGCCTCACAGCTGTATCCACCCTGGTCCAGGACATCCAGGTCCTGCAGGTGAAGCAGCGACTGTCCATCCTGAGCCTGTGTCTTCTGGAGGACTGAGCCGTCCTGGTCTGTCCTCGTCCAGGTTAGGACGGGATGGTGCAGACATCCTGAAGCTCGACAGGTCAGAACCAAAGCAGAACCTTGTTCTGCAGCTGGAGCCACAGGAACAAGCTCCACTTGCAGAGGATGAGCTGAAGGACAATCACAGTCAGCATCTTCATCACCCCGAGGATGAGGAGCAGGACCAAACCGGTACCTCTGACGCTGACCGATCGCGTGTCCAGCTGGGATCCATACTGGTTGAAGGCTTCACACTGGTAGTGGGCGGAGTCCTCCATCAGGGCGGAGGACAGGCTGAAGGACAGCTCCGGGACGGATGCAGGCTCTGTCCTCTGAAGCTCCACCCCGTCCTTCCTCAGCACCAGCGTGGCGGAGGGAAGTCCGTCTGAGCGGCAGGTCAGGGTCACCTTCTGACCCTCCAGCACCTCCTCACCTGGACTCACCCACAGGGAGGTGTTGGTGGGTGGAGCTGCAGAAGCACAGGGAGAAGCAGCAGGTAAAGGTGGAGGCTCAGGGAGGAGACCACGGGAGCCGGAGGCCACGCCTCCTCTCACCATGAACCAGGAGCTCCACGTCCACGCTCTGCCTTCCCTTCAGGTTCGTAGCCTCGCAGACATAGATTCCAGCGTCGGCAGGACTCACCACCGGGAAG
Source organism: Tetraodon nigroviridis (assembly GCA_000180735.1). NCBI lineage: Eukaryota > Metazoa > Chordata > Actinopteri > Tetraodontiformes > Tetraodontidae > Tetraodon > Tetraodon nigroviridis. Next base: position 53,308 of record CAAE01010234.1, on the reverse strand, counting down.
ATCAGCTGACTGGTGTGGCCCCGCCCCTCAGACTGACCCGCATGCCGCCTCAGGCTCCAGCTGATCAGTGGCTTTGGGTTTCCCTCTGCCGAACACGAGAGGTTGAGAGGCTCCCCGGCCGTCACCGCCACAGAGGAGGGTGTTACCGTGACAACAGGAGCATCTGCAGAGGAGCAGCAGGAGGAGGAGTCAGGGCGGAGTCTGGTCTGCTGGACGACCTGTCTAACTGACATCTGGATGAATGTTTCTTTAGCATCAACACAACAAAGCACAGCTTGAGACACAACCCAGGAGCGTAGAAGATCTGGTTCTGGCCTGCAGACCTCCACCTTCCTGGATCTGATCTCCAGACTCCAGGACCTGAACCTCCTTCAAGGACTCACACAGGACGTTCAGCGTGATGTTGCTCTCCTTGATCCTCTCCTCAGTCGGCAGCTCCTGCAGGTCCAGCGTGGCCCTGCAGGTGATGAGGGCTCCAGAGTCCTGTTTCTCTGGCAGCAGCTGGTATCTGGATCGGACTGAGCTGGACCCAGGGTCTCCCATCGTGCTCTGCAGGACAGCGTCCCCTCTGAGCCAGGTGAGGGTGAGCAGCTCCGCAGGGTACACATCAGATACCTGGCAGGAGAGTGTGGACTCCTCCCCCAAGGTCCGGTGGTGACCACCGCTGATCACAGGGGCTGATGGGACAGCTGCTACCAGTGCGGACCAATGAACCTGCTCCTAGTCAGCAACATTCAGGCAGAGCATCAACCATCTTGTATTGCTGTATGCTGTACACTCCAACTATGGAGCGTGACTCTCAGGAGCAGCCTTTGCTGCCAGAAATTAACTTCAGAGAACAGGGACATAACTGCTAAGATCAAAGGCTCGGCGGCGGGCATCAGAGCCAGGCTTGTTGTTGCTGACGTTGACAGAGCTGGAGTGGTTGTCGGGATCGTGGTTGGGACCCGCATGGACGTCGGAGACGGGGCGGCGGTCGGGACCAGCGTGGTCTTGGACGGAGCGGCTTTGCAGGTGCAGCCTGACAAGCTGCTTTGTTGTAGTCTCAAGAAACTCATTTTTGCACAGCGATTGCAGTTAGCATTCTGCACCACTGTCCTAGAGCAAAGGGCACCTGTCGCTCTTTATCTCGACCTGAGCTGTTGGCAACATTCAGGCAGATCAGCATGAACCATCGTGATTGCATCTCTGTACTCTCCACTTTTTGTGTGGGCATCAGTGCTAAGTTGATCATCCGCATCGGAGACATGAAGCAAGCGGGTGGGTAGGGAACGGCTGGGGAACGGGTGCTCCGTCGGCCCCGTCTCACCCGCTCTTGTCTGCGCTCCTCAGGGGAAATGGCCAAACAGATGAAGGTGAAGAAACTGAAAAACCTGAAGACTCTGGACTCCAAAACCCGGTAAGCTGCTCCTGTTTCCGGCAGCCTGTTTGTGGGCGGCGGCTCTCTCACAGCGCCTGTGCCTCCATGTTGGCTGCGCAGGGGTCTACAGCGCTTACAAGCCCTACCTGAACAAAGACGAGGAGATCATCAAACAGCTGCAGAAGGTCAGTCCCTCCGCCGGCCCTCAGGTCGCCGCCGGCAGCAGCCGTGGCAGCGTTTGGTAGCGCCTGGTTCCTGTGCTCCTCAGGGCGTCCAGCAGAAAAGACCCCTCGGCCGCCCAGAATGCCATCCTCCGCCGCTACTTCCTGGAACTGACCCAGAGCTTCATTATTCCTCTGGTGAGCCTCTTCTTAAAAATTGGATCTAAAAACAACCAGGATCGTCACACGATGTTTAGTTCCTTTGGTGTTTTGGCCGTGGTTCTTTATCTTTGTTTCTCTGTGTGTGTGTGTGTGTGTGTGTGTGTGTGTGTGTGTGTGTGTGTGTGTAGGAGCGGTACGTGGCCAGTCTGATGCCTCTGCAGAAGTCCATCTGTCCCTGGAAGAGTCCTCCCCAACTTCGGCCTTTTGTCCAGCAGGACTTCATGAAGACGCTGGAGAAGGCTGGACCTCAGCTCACCTCCAGGCTGAAGGGAGACTGGATCGGCCTCTACCGGTGGGCCTCTGCCAGTCAGCTGATCAGGCTTTTCTTCCCGGAGCTTTAGCCTAGCCGCGCTGCTACAGGCCTGCTGGGCTCCTCCGTCTCTGCTCTCTCTCTCTGTGCTCTGTCCTCTCTCTCTCTTCCTCCCCTCCTCTCCTGTACTTGTGTTCTGCCACTAAAGCGCTGCGGCCCCACGAGGAGGGTGTTAAACGCGCTTTCTCTCCTCCCTCTGAAGACATTTCCTCAAGTCCCCCAACTTTGACGGCTGGTTCCGCACCAGGAGGAGGGAGATGACCCAGAAACTGGAAGCTCTTCACCTGGAGGCCTTGTGCGAGGAGGTGAGGAGGCGCCGGGGGTTTCAGGGGGGCCCCGGGAGGCCCCTGGGTCAGAGGTGTGAGCGGCCAGTGTCTGTCTGCAGGACCTGCAGCAGAGGATCCAGAAGCATTCGGAGGTGGAGACGGTGGACCTGGTCCTGAAGCTCAAGGACAAGCTGGTCAGTGGGGACGTGGCAGGGGGAGCGAGGTGTGTGTGTGTGTGTGTGTGTGTGTGGGCGGGCCTAAAGGTGTGTGTGCTGCTGCCGCAGACTCAGGCGGAGAAGCAGCACCTGCCGCTGCGCCCGGGGACGCTGGCGCGGCTGCGGGAGCACACGGAGGCCGTCATCCTCAGCCTGCCCGAGGACCTGCAGGGCATCCTCCACAAGCCGCCCACGCCCTGAGCCCCGCCCCCGCCCTGTGGAAGCCCCGCCCACCCGGCCCCTCTGACCCCCCGGTGGAGGAGAGGATCGCAGAGTCATCAGGCTCCCTCCTGCCACTGGACTTACCTCTGACCCCTGGCCCTTTTCCTCTGTTTGGCCTAAAGTGCACGTCAGGGTTACCCAGGGCCGCGTGCGCGTGACACACACACACACGCACACACACATACACACACACTCACCAACGCTGACGCAAAGAGACCGAATGAGCAGAGCCAAGCCACCATTTCTACAGCCTGAAAGCACACACACACACACACACACACACACACACACACACACCCAGCACCAGCGTTCCTGCAATAACCGTCGGCCCTGTCTCGTTTGTCGTGGAGGCCAATCACAGCTTTGGATTCTGGTCACCTGACCAGAGTGCCTGCGTGTGCGGAGTCCTTCTTTCATTTTATTCTTTTAACTCTTCTTCTCGGCTCCTCTCAGGGAGATTCGGGGATCCGAAAAGTTGGAACTTCTGTTTCCCTTTTCAGTTGCTGAAAACAAACAGATCCGGTTCAGTTTTTGACTTTGATCCTCCAATTTCTCGTTTCCTTTTAAAGGTAAAAAGTCTTCATTTGGAATGTTCCCAGTTCTAGTTTGGGTATTTTCAAACGACTTTGACGTCTCTTTTCCCTTTTTTTAAGTTTTTCTTTTTATCTGGGCTCTAAACACGTCTTGAGGTGCGTCCAGAAGGAGCTGACGGGTGTTTCCGAGCGTTCTGACTGCGCGGAGGCTCCCGTGCTGCAGCCATGCAGCCCTGCAGCCGCTCTCAGCAGTCTCCTGTACTTGTCAGGACCGCTGATCTGAGACGGGTGTGTGTGATTTGGGTTTATGTCTCAGGAGGGAAAAAAGCACCAAGTTTAGCCAAAGGAGACGGGTCCTGGATACCGACCAGTTGGGTGACCTTTGGAGAAGTCTGGAAACTCCAGAAGGGACATCTGCACACACCTCAGAGGCGTCCTGCAGAAGCCTCCGCGTCCCGGCCGGTGGACGGAGACGGCGCCTGCTAGAACGGTGCTTACAGGAACCCAAGCAGAACCAAAGACTGGCTCCCAGGAAGAGGGTTTTCCGTCAGGCTGGAGCGGAAAAGTGTTAGCGGAGGCTCAAACACTAAGATGCTGGGTGCGGTCCTCAAAAGTATAGTAATTCAGCTCAGTTTAGGGAACTTCTCATGGCAGAGCAATAACATTTTATTGCATTTAGTGCTTTCAAGTCATGTCAATTAACAAGTTATCAGAAAACGTGTCACTGCAGCTTATTTATTTAGTGGTTTGGAAGGTTTAATTGCTTGAAATGCTCGACTTCTCAGATTGTTGGTTTTTTTTCATGATGAAACAATCATTGATATTTGCCTTCTGCTAGTTTAACAAGCCTGTCGTGACATTTGACATTTGGTTGTTGGACAACCATTTAACTTTTTATATTTGTAAAATATATATTTTAACAAGTTAACGAGTTTTTAATGAATTCTCTGGAAACAGATATAAACCTGTATATAATCTTGTACAGTGAATTTCAGGCCCCGAAATAATGATGTTCAATATGTTTTTTTAACATTTCCAACAGTTGTCTCGCGACATCCATCCGTAACGACTCTGCACCATCAAGCGTTCCTTCAAGTTCGTGCAGAACGTTTGATGCAGCTGCTGCCTCGTTGATGCTCTCAGTCTGTTTTTCAAGGCCTCTGCTGCTCTTCATCAGTGCGAAGGCCTCCGCAGTCGTTATTTACCTGTGCTGCTCATTCTTTGGTGCTTTCAGGGCCCGTTCACCTTTATTTCCTGTCAAAAACAGCATTAACTTACAGGCAAAAGCTCAAGAAGTTGCCATTTTTAGAGCAACCAGCACGTACAAAACCAGAAAATGTTTGAAATATTTGGACCTTAAATGTTGTTTTAAATGAGGTTGTGAGATTGTAGCAGCTACTTGTCACATGGATTTCAACGACTATGAAAAAACACATTTTTACTAATAATTATAAAATCAAAGATGGAATTGTTTTTGCTTAAAATTCATGTGACCACTTCATTAAACCACTAACTGCAGTTTGAAAGAACTGATGTTGAGATTTATTCTTGGAAAGAGGTGAGTTGGTCGGGTTTCCGTGGGCACGGCGAGGGCGGTGATGTCTCCTGAGAACTTTGGTGGAAATGGGAGGATTTGGAGCACCACCGCCGAGTGTCCTTGATGATATTCTGGACAGGTGGATGACACCATGAAAGGAAGCTGAAGAGGGTTTTAGTTTCAGGAAAAATGTTTCTGTTTTCTCTTCAGTTTGTGTTTGTGTCTGTGATTTCAGCAATTCAGTTTGAAACCTTGAAAGAAAAAAAACATTAAAAAATAATGACCAAAGCATGTCTGCCGTGTCTGGTCACCAAAATATTCGTATCTAATATACTAAAATATTTGAGTTATGCTATTTTTTTATATCAATATTTTATTAAAGTTTTCTATAAAACATTTATTAGCAGATGAGGTGTTTTTAAAGGTCATCGGAACCAGCCTGTGTCGTGAGTGCAGCGCCATCTAGCGGACAGTCTGGAACACGACACCACGAGCCACAATCGGGGCTGGACTCGCTTTAAAATATGAACCAAAGTTAGGCAAACGTAAATATGAATATTAAACGGTCACTCAAAACAGACAACTTTTTATTGCTCACAGACAAAGATTTAATCCGGCTTCAAAAATAAGTCAACGTTTCATTTTGTCCCCTCTGTTCACTGAAACTGTTCCGTTTCTCTAAAGCACACGTGTCACACTCATGGCCCGCGGGCCAAATGTGGTCCGCCACATCGTTTATAAATAAACAGGTCAAAAGAGCGCTCTGACCAAAAACTACATTTCCCACAAAGCCCGTCGACGACGATCCCCGCGAAGTGACGGCTCAGCGCCACGAGGGGGCAGTGTTTCCATAGCAATGAGAAAGAGTGTGAGTCCAGTCAAATGAGCTTTCTTGTCATAGTGAGGTGGAATAAAGTGGAAGTGAAGAGACAATTTATCTCAAAAATGAAAGTTTATGCAGACAAAAGACTATTTCAGGAACGATGGGAAGGCCAGGACTTGTTTGTGGTTCTAGGAGAAAGACTGTTGTGTCTTTTGTGTTACGAGGCGGTGTCAGTTGTCAAAGAGCCTTCAAGAAAAGCAAAAAATTGCCCAAGAATTAAAAGGAAAACTGCGGTTGCAGCAGAGTCTGTTCACGAAATCCACAGCCAAAAACAGTGTGGCAGTAAAAGCTAGCTTTATTATAAGCTTCCAAGGTTTTTTCAGAAGGAGCATTATTAAAGCAGTGCATGCTGAAGGTCCCTGGCAACAGCACGGGACTGGCAGCAGCTAAGGGTGGACCTGGGGAAACAACTGAATTTCCTGGTGAACACCGTGGAAACCAACCTGAGGCCAGACATTGTTGCACTCTGAGTCATCCAAGCAAGTTATCTTGCTGGAGCTGACTGTGGCCTGGGAGGAGAGGATGGAGGAAGCGTACGAGAGGAAGGGGGAGAAGTACGCTGAGCTGGTGGAGCATTGCTGCAGACTAGGGTGGTGTACTAGATGCCTGCCGATAGAGGTTGGGGGTAGGGGCTTTGGAGGGAAGTCACTCTGCAGGGCCTTTAGCCTCCTGGGCATCACAGGCATGCGCAGGAGGAGAGCCATCTGCAGAGAGGGCGTCCAGACGGCTGTGGATCCAGAGGGACAAGCCGTGGACGAGCGCTTCTTGGACACAGGCCGGGAACTGATCACTCCCAGTCGGGTCGCCTGGGTTAGGGGGGTCTGATGTTGAAAGACCCGGAACCCCCGATGAGCCCAGGTACTATCACCGACCATGTGTCCAAGACCAGCACCAATAGGTGGATTTAGGAATCATAATGTGAGCAGGTGTGTCCCAACCAGTCACAGATTTTTAAAAATGTCAGTTTATCAAGAAACACCATCGTGGACCGAGTTAAGGAACTATCAGAACATCTTGCAACACAGCTGGCCGAGGAGAACGACGTACGCTGCTTTCTCATTAGCTGTTGATGAAAGCACAGATAACACGGATACAGCACAGTTATCCGTTCTTATTAGAGGCGTGAAGTCGGATCTCTCTGTCCCTGAGGAGCTGCTGGATGTAGCTGCCATGCATGGGACCAGGACGGGACAGAACACTGTTGATGCGGCGGAGAAGTCTGTGAGTAAAAAATGCATTGCCCTGGGAAATTGAAATTAGCACCTCCTGGTCTTTACTAAGGGTGACTGTAAGGACGGGACCTGTTCAGGCTATTTAAGGTCAGAGGTCAAAGTTATCGGAGAGCTCAAAGCTCTTGGAGTTTCTCAGTCTTTTGAAGAACGTTGGCGTCTCTGGTGACCAGTCCAGTTTAACCATTCATTCATTCATTCATCTTCCTACCCCATTTTGTTCCTCCGTCCAGAGGAACAAGGATCAAACAAGGTACAGGATAAAAAAAAGTTATTAAATTCTGTCACAGGGCACGTCCGGGGTCACATCGAAGAAAACAAACTAAATAATGAAGACCTCCAGAAACTCCGCGACCTCGGCCTGCTACGTAGACCAGGCCTCAAACCACCGGCACCACCTAACGCCGGTGACCCGGATAGGGGACGGCGAAAGCGGTGCGCGAGGAAGCGGAAACGAGGCAAGCGGGCGGGTATCCGTGCTAGGCTAAAAACAAACCCTAGCCGGCCGGCTCTCCCGTCCATCATACTCTCTAATGTCTGCTCCCTGGACAACAAACTGGACTACATCCGACTCGAACGGGGTACACGGCGGGAGTTCGGAGACTGCTGTGTCTTTGTTTTCACGGAAACATGGCTCAGCGACAGAGTGCCGGACGCCGCCATCCAGCTAGACGGGCTAGCTTCGTTTCGCGCCGACAGAAACGAAGCTCTGAGCGGTGAGACCCGTGGCGGTGGCGTTTGTGTTTACGTTAACACGAAATGGTGCACGGACTCTGTGTTAGTCTCAAATTACTGCTCACCGCTCGTGGAATTTGTGACAGTCAGATGCAGACCTTTTTATTTACCACGGGAGTTCACAACACTCTTTATTCTTGGAGTTTACATCCCTCCCAGCGCCAACGCTAAGGAGGCTTTATCTGTACTCTACGGGGCTGTTAGCGATCTACAGAACGCGCACCCTGACGGACTGTTTATTATCGCCGGAGATTTCAACCACGCAAATCTCAAGTCAGTCCTCCCTAAATTCCATCAGCATGTGGACTTTGCAACGAGGGGGAAGAACACGCTGGACGTTGTTTACACCAACATTGCCGGCGCGTACCCGGCGGAGCCCCGCCCCCACCTCGGATACTCAGACCACATCACTGTTATGCCAGTTCCTGCATACAGAGCCATTGTTAGGCGCACCAAACCGGTTCTAAAGCAGGTAAACACCTGGCCTGCAGGAGCCATGTCAGCTCTCCAGGACTGCTTTGAGTGCACCGACTGGGCCATGTTCAGGGAGGCTGCAACCAACGGCGACTCGGTCAACCTGGAGGAGTACACATCGTCTGTGACCAGCTACATCGGTAAGTGTATCGACGATGTGACCGTCTCCAAGACCATCACCACACGCCCCAATCAGAAACCATGGGTGACTGCAGAAGTGCGCGCGCTGCTGAAGTCCAGGGATGCCGCCTTCAGAACAGGTGACAGCACAGCTCTAAGAACAGCCAGGGCCAAACTGTCCCACGCCATCAGGAAGGCGAAGCGCGCACACGCCCAGAAAATCCATGGCCACTTCCAGGACAGCGGCGACACTCGGCGCATGTGGCAGGGCATTCAGACCATCACCAACTACAGGACATCACCACCGGCCTGTAGAAGTGACGCCTCCCTCTCCAGATGCACTGAATAAATTCTACGCTCGCTTCGAGGTACAGAACAACGTCACGGCGAGGAAGACCATCCCCCCCCCCCCGACGACCAGGTGATCTGTTTGACCACTGCTGACGTGAGGTGAACCCTACGCGGAGTGAACCCACGGAAGTCTGCTGGACCAGACAACATCCCTGGCAAAGTGCTCAGAGAATGTGCAGAACAACTAACAGATGTCTTCACCGACATCTTCAACATGTCTCTGAGCAGCGCCGTCGTTCCAACCTGCCTCAAAACGACCACCATCGTCCCCGTGCCTAAGAAGTCCTCAGTCTCCTGCCTCAACGACTACCGCCCCATCGCACTCACACCCATCGTGATGAAGTGCTTTGAGAGGCTCGTCTTGAGGCAGATCAAAAATCAACTTCCACCCTCACTAGACCCACTACAGTTTGCGTATCGTCCGAACCGCTCCACGGACGACGCCATCTCCACAGCCGCCCACCTGGCCCTCACACACCTGGAGAACAAGGACACGTATGTTCGAATGCTGTTCATCGACTTCAGCTCAGCATTCAACACAATCATCCCCCAGCACCTCATGGAGAAGCTAAGCCTGCTTGGACTAAACACCTCCCTCTGCAACTGGATTCTGGACTTTCTGACCGGGAGACCTCAGTCAGTCCGAATCGGGAACAGCACCTCCAGCACCACCACGCTGAGCACCGCGGGCCCCCCAGGGCTGCGTCCTCAGCCCCCTGCTGTTCACACTGCTGACTCACGACTGTGCAGCAAACGCACAGCTCCAACCACATCATCAAGTTCGCCGATGACACGACCGTGGTGGGTCTCATCAGCAAGAACGACGAGTCAGCCTACAGAGAGGAGGTGCAACAGCTAACTGCTTGGTGTGAAGCCAACAACCTGTCCCTGAACGTCGACAAGACTAAGGAGATGATCGTTGACTTCAGGAGAGCACCGGGAGAACATCCTCCACTGACCATCAACGGCTCCTCCGTGGAGATCGTCAAGAACACCAAATTCCTTGGTGTCCACCTGGAGGAGAACCTCACCTGGTCTCTCAACACGACTAAAATCAGCAGAAAAGCCCAGCAGCGCCTCTAATTTCATACGGAGGCTGAGGAAAGCCCATCTTCCTCCCCCCATCCTCACCACCTTCTACAGGGGGACCATCGAGAGCATCCTGAGCAGCTGCATCACCGTCTGGTTTGGGAACTGCACCGTGGCGGACCGCAAGACCCTCCAGAGGATAGTGAGGACAGCAGAAAAGATCATCGGTGTCTCTCTAACCCCCCTAGTGGACATCTACACCACACGCTGCATCCGTAAGGCCACCAGCATCGTGGCCGACCCCTCACACCCCTCACACACTCTCTTCACCCTCCTGCCATCTGGGAAAAGGTACCGAAGCATCTCGGGCCCGCACAACCAGACTAACTAACAGTTTCTTTCCACAGGCCATCAGGCTCCTCAATGGAAGGATCTGAACGCACAGACTTTCCATGCCACCACACATTATTTGACATTATTTATTATCCTTACCCTGCTGCTAACTTTTGTCTGGTATTTGTAGAAAAAGGTTTGCACAAATCCTCCCATGCTGCCTTAACACTGCTACTGGGAATAATGTTTATAAAGCCTCAAAATGTTACAATTGCACTGGCACTTTACAGCGTTTACCTACAAACTCTGCGCAACATTTGCACTGTACTGCACTTTATTCCGACATATCTGTCTGCACTTTATTCTGATATATCTGCATCTCTACTCCACTTTACTCCACCCTACTCCACCCCTCATTCCTGCCCGTCTATGTACGCGTCCTGTTGCATGTTGTATTGACCCATGCTGTCTCTGTGTAGCCCTGCTGTCCTTTTTGTGCCCCTTTTGTGTAGTCCTACCAGCACCAAGTCCTGGAGAGACGTTGTTTCGTTTTCAATATGTATTGCACCAGCTAGATATGTTCGAAAATGACAATAAAGCTCACTTGACTTGACTTGACTTGACTTGATGGCATCTGAGGTTGTCTGATGGCGTCTGATGGCGACTGAGGTTGTCTGATGGCGTCTGACGGCATCTGAGGGTCTCTGATGGCATCTGATGGTTTCTGATTGTGTCTGCTGTGTTCTTAGGTTATCTGATGGCGTCTGATTGTGGTTGCCAGTGTCTTACTGTTTCTGATGGCATCTGGGGATGTTTGATTGCATCTGATGGTGTCTGAGGGCGTCTGAGGTTGTCTGATGGCGTCTGAGGGCTTCTGACATATTCTGATGGCATCTGATGGCGTCTGATGGCGTCAGGTGGCGTCTGATGGCGTCTGTTTTCATCTGAGGTTGTCTGATAGAGTCTGATGGCGTCTGATGGCGTCTGAGGGCGTCTGAGGGCGTATGAGGGCGTCTGATGGTGTCTGAGTGCGTATGATGATGTTTGATGGTGTCTGATGATGTGTGATGGCATCCAGGTGCGTCCGATCGTGTCTGATGGCGTCTGAGCGGTGTCAGATGCCGTCACATTAGGTCTGGTGGTGTTTGAGGGCGTGTAATGGTGTCTGGGGTTGCTGATTGTGTCTTATGGCCTCTGATGGCGTTTTATGGCGTCTGAGGGCGTCGGTTGATGTCTTAGGCTGTGCTAAGGCGTCTAAGGATTTTTGATGGCGTCTGATGGCTTCTTATTGTGTCTGCTGTTGTCTTAGTTTGTCTGATGGTGTCTGATGGCGTTTGACGGCGTCTGAGGTTGTCTAATGGCGTCTGATGGTGTCTAATGGCATCTGATTGTGGTTGCCGGTGTCTTACTGTTTCTGATGGCGTCTGGGGATGTTTGATTGCATCTGATGGTGTCTGATGGTGTCTGAGGTTGTCTGATGGCGTCTGAGGCGTCTGAGTGCATCTGATTGGCGTCTGACGCGTCTGAGGGCGTCTGAGGTTGTCTGATGGCGTCTGATGGCGTCCGGTGGCGTCTGATGGCGTCTGAGGGCGTATGTTTGCGTCTGAGGTTGTCTGATGGTGTCTGACGCCTCTGATGGTATCTTACTGCTTCTGACATATTCTGATGGCGTCTGATGGCGTTTAGTGGCCTCTGATGGCGTCTGATGGCGTCTGAGGGCGTATGAGGGCGTCTGATGGTGTCTGATGCCGTCTGATGGCTTCTGATTTTTTCTAACGGTGTCTTATTTTGTCTGATGGCGTCTGAGAGCATCTGAGGGAATCTGAGGGCATCTGAGGTTGTCCGATGGTGTTTGATTGTGTCCGCTGGCATCTGATGGCGTCTGAGGGTGGCAGATGGCGTCTGATGTTGTCTTAGGGTGTCCGATGGCGTCTGAGGGCTTCTGATGGCGTTTGAGGGTGTCTGATGGCGTCTGATGATGTTTGACGGCGTCTGATGGTGTCCGATGGTGTCTGAGTGCGTCAGATGGTGTTTGACGGCGTCTGAGGTTGTCTGATGATGTCTGATGGTGTCTGAGTGCGTCTGATGATGTTTGATGGCGTCTGATGGCGTTTGATGGTGTCTGAGTGCTTCTGATGGTGTTTAATGGCGTCTGATGGCGTCTGAAGTTGTCTGATCGAGTCTGGTGTGTCTGATGCCGTCCGATGGCGTCTGAGGGTGTCAGATGGCGTCTCATTACGTCCTAGTGGTTTT
>CAAE01010234.1:25496-41025 GCA_000180735.1 Tetraodon nigroviridis | reverse complement strand
CGAGGCGAGAGAAAAAAAAAAAAAAGAAAGAGGAAAAAAGAGAAAAAAAAGAAAAAAGAAAAAGAGAGAGAGAGAGGGAGAGAGAGGGAGAGAGAGAGAGAGAGGGAGAGAGAGAGAGAGGGAGAGAGAGGGAGAGAGAGAGAGAGAGGGAGAGAGAGAGAGAGGGAGACAGAGGGAGAGAGAGAGAGAGAGGGAGAGAGAGAGAGAGAGGAGCGAGCGAGCAGCTGGTGTATCTCCGTCTTCCGGTCCTTCACAGGCTGCTGATGAAGCATCCTCAGGACCTCACGATGGTGCAGCTTCTGCAGCTCTTCCACACAGGAAATACCAGCGCAGCTCCGGATTAAAAGGCCCAGAGGTCAAAGGTCAGAGCCTCCGCAGCAGAAACGCCAACAACACGTCCGGAGGACTCTCAGGAAGACAGCGTCCAGCAGCTCTTCACACCTCCGCTGCAGGCCTCCGCGTTGCCGTGGCAACGGAACCCACAACATCGAAACGAGAGCAGAAGCTGCCAAAACTGCAGAAAGCATCAGGACAAAACCCAGCAGCTCCAATTGCCATGGCAACCAGTCAGGAGTCCTTCAGAATCACCCAGTTTATTACACAACAAAGACATCGCTGACCACTCTGATCAACACGCTAGGAGTCCATCACCAGAACCTGGACCAGGACCTGGACCTGGACCTGGACCTGGGTCAGACTCGTATGAGTGAGGATTCACAAAACTGTTAACCAATCTAGTGCAGACTCTTTTTCAGTGTCTGATTTAGACGCTGTTCCAGTCTCTGGTCCAGACCCAGGTCCCCGGCTCAGGCTGAAGCTGGGGCGGACTGGGGCAGCTGGTAGAAGCCCTTCTTCCTGGACCTCCTGACGTAGTCCAGGAGCAGAGCAGCAGTCAGTAAGGCAGCCGTGGCGCAGATGAGCGTGACGACGATGGTGCTGAGACCAGAAGGAGACCTGGAGCTTCTACCTGAAAGCAGACACCCTTGAGAAGGGGCGGAGCTGGAGCCCACCACGCTGACCCTAACCCCACCCAGCAGGCTCACCTGTCACGCTCAGGCTGAACTCTCGCACTTGGTGACCCAGACTGTTGGTCACGTTGATCTGGTACAGGCCAGAGTCTCCGGCCGTCACGCCGACCAGGACGAAGGTCCCGGTGGAGGAGTAGCGCTCCTCCCCACTGGCCAGCTTCCTTAGGACCACAGTTGCTGGTGGGAAGCTGATGGTCTGGCAGCAGATGGTGATGTTCTGTCCTTCAGGGACGACTGCAGATGGGAGGATGAGGACGGTGGTGTTCCTGGGAGGAGCTGGAGAAGAGGAGAAGAGCTCAGAGGGACAGAAGCAGCCTGGTTGGATGGTTGGTGTTCAAACTACGTTTATCTGCAGCAGCTGAGTTTGACCTGTTGACATTTGTCCAACCAACCCTGCTAACTGAGGTCAGTCATGTGACATTTGGACGCTCTTCACTCCGGCTCACCCACCATCCACTGGCAGAGGCCAGAAGAAGAAGGAGCTGGAGCCCGGCAGCAGCTTCTGTTCTAACCCTAAGCCTGACCCAAGGTAATAACTCATGAATAAGGAAGTTATTACCGAGGACCGGCTGGAACATCTCAGATCACATGTTCCTACACACACAGGACATTTGATGGAAGGTGGGTGGAGGGGGCCTCTTTCTGTCCAGCTCAGCATGATGGCAGGAAGCAGATAAGACTGGTCACATGACTAAAGTCCAGCCTTCTGCTCTTCTCCAATCACTAATCAGTGGCTCCACCCCCAAACATCAGCTTCAGGAATCCCAACCAAACCGGTACCTCTGACGCTGACCGATCGCGTGTCCAGCTGGGATCCATACTGGTTGAAGGCTTCACACTGGTAGTGGGCGGAGTCCTCCATCAGGGCGGAGGACAGGCTGAAGGACAGCTCCGGGACGGATGCAGGCTCTGTCCTCTGAAGCTCCACCCCGTCCTTCCTCAGCACCAGCGTGGCGGAGGGAAGTCCGTCTGAGCGGCAGGTCAGGGTCACCTTCTGACCCTCCAGCACCTCCTCACCTGGACTCACCCACAGGGAGGTTCTCCGTGGACGATCTGAGACGCAGACCAAGGTGTTACCACTTTCTGCAGCACCTTCACAAAAACATCTTCTGGGAGCAGGCAGTGACTTACAGTGGACCTGCAGGTGGACACGGGTCGTTCTGGACCTCCACACCTCTCCATGCTTGGTCAGCAGCTCTGCTCTGCAGGACACAGGCTGCTGACCGTCCTGGACATGGAGGTGAAGAAGAGACGAGATGTTCTGCGAGGAACCAGAGAACCCAAACAACTCGGTCTTCAGCACCGAGTTCTCCATCAGCCACTGGATCCTCATAAGATTAGCCGAGTAGACCCTGGCGACATCACAGCGGAGGAGGACGTCGGAACCCAGAAGGACGGGACCAGGATCCTCCAGAACTGGACCAGACGGGAACGCTGAAGGATAAAAAGAGTCCAGACAGGCTGCTTTCAAGAACAGCGCACATTAGAACCTAAATTAGAACCTGCTGCTTCACCAATCCAATGAAAGATTCCCAGAGAAATAACACAACAACCTCGCCGAGGTACCGTTACAAGTACCGCTGGAGGTACCGTTAGAGGTACCGTTAGAGGTACCGCTAGAGGTACCGCTAAAGGTACCGTTAGAGGTACCGTTATTGGTACCGTTACAAGTACCGCTGGAGGTACCGTTAGAGGTACCGTTAGAGGTACCGCTAAAGGTACCGTTAGAGGTACCGTTATTGGTACCGCTAAAGGTACCGTTAGAGGTACCGTTAGAGGTACCGCTAAAGGTACCGTTAGAGGTACCGTTAAAGGTACTGTTAGAGGTACCGTTAGAGGTACTGTTAGATGTTCCGTTACAAGTACCGCTAAAGGTACTGTTAGAGGTACTGTTAGAGGTACCGCTAAAGGTACCGTTAAAGGTACCGCTAAAGGTACCGTTAGAGGTACCGTTAAAGGTACCGTTAAAGGTACTGTTAGAGGTACCGTTAGAGGTACTGTTAGATGCTTCCGTTACAAGTACCGCTAAAGGTACTGTTAGAGGTACTGTTAGAGGTACCGCTAAAGGTACTATTAGAGGTACCAATACAGGTACCGTTAGAGGTACCGTTAGAGGCACCAATACAGGTACCGTTAGAGGTACCGTTAAAGGTAGCGTTAGAGGCACTGTTAGAGGCACCATTAGAGGTACTGTTAGATGTTCCGTTACAAGTACCGCTAAAGGTACCGTTAGAGGTACCGCTAAAGGTACCGTTAGAGGTACCACTCAAGCTACCTTTCAAGGTTAGGGTTAGTGGTACTGTTGGAGGTACTGTTGGGTACACCTCAGGGGTGTCAAACTCATTCCACCAAGGGCCGTGTGGCTGCAGGTCTCTGTTCCAACCAAGCAACAGCCCACCTGACTGAAGTCATTTAATCAACTGAGCTGAGTTTGCAGACAGCTGATTGGTTGAAATTTGTGTGCTTGATTGGTTGGAACAAAAACCTGCAGCCACACGGACCTCTGTGGAATGAGTTTCACACCTGTGACATAGATGATCTCAACATGGCTGCAATGACGAATTTGCTTCCAGTGAGAACCGGTCAGGTCCTCAGACTGGAAAACATGCTGGTTGTGTGTGTGTGTGTGTGTGTGCGCGCTCGCCTTAAGGGACTCACATAAGAACTGGATCTGGGTGGTCCTGGACCGGACCACGGTGCCACACGTGGCCTCACAGCTGTATCCACCCTGGTCCAGGACATCCAGGTCCTGCAGGTGAAGCAGCGACTGTACATCCTGAGCCTGTGTCTTCTGGAGGACTGAGCCGTCCTGGTCTGTCCTCGTCCAGGTTAGGACGGGATGGTGCAGACATCCTGAAGCTCGACAGGTCAGAAACAAAGCAGAACCTTGTTCTGCAGCTGGAGCCACAGGAACAAGCTCCACTTGCAGAGGATGAGCTGAAGGACAATCACAGTCAGCATCTTCATCACCCCGAGGATGAGGAGCAGGACCAAACCGGTACCTCTGACGCTGACCGATCGCGTGTCCAGCTGGGATCCATACTGGTTGAAGGCTTCACACTGGTAGTGGGCGGAGTCCTCCATCAGGGCGGAGGACAGGCTGAAAGGACAGCTCCGGGACGGATGCAGGCTCTGTCCTCTGAAGCTCCACCCCGTCCTTCCTCAGCACCAGCGTGGCGGAGGGAAGTCCGTCTGAGCGGCAGGTCAGGGTCACCTTCTGACCCTCCAGCACCTCCTCACCTGGACTCACCCACAGGGAGGTGTTGGTGGGTGGAGCTGCAGAAGCACAGGGAGAAGCAGCAGGTAAAGGTGGAGGCTCAGGGAGGAGACCACGGGAGCCGGAGGCAACGCCTCCTCTCACCATGAACCAGGAGCTCCACGTCCACGCTCTGCCTTCCCTTCAGGTTCGTAGCCTCGCAGACATAGATTCCAGCGTCGGCAGGACTCACCACCGGGAAGATCAGCTGACTGGTGTGGCCCCGCCCCTCAGACTGACCCGCATGCCGCCTCAGGCTCCAGCTGATCAGTGGCTTTGGGTTTCCCTCTGCCGAACACGAGAGGTTGAGAGGCTCCCCGGCCGTCACCGCCACAGAGGAGGGTGTTACCGTGACAACAGGAGCATCTGCAGAGGAGCAGCAGGAGGAGGAGTCAGGGCGGAGTCTGGTCTGCTGGACGACCTGTCTCACTGACATCTGGATGAATGTTTCTTTAGCATCAACACAACAAAGCACAGCTTGAGACACAACCCAGGCGCGTAGAAGATCTGGTTCTGGCCTGCAGACCTCCACCTTCCTGGATCTGATCTCCAGACTCCAGGACCTGAACCTCCTTCAAGGACTCACACAGGACGTTCAGCGTGATGTTGCTCTCCTTGATCCTCTCCTCAGTCGGCAGCTCCTGCAGGTCCAGCGTGGCCCTGCAGGTGATGAGGGCTCCAGAGTCCTGTTTCTCTGGCAGCAGCTGGTATCTGGATCGGACTGAGCTGGACCCAGGGTCTCCCATCGTGCTCTGCAGGACAGCGTCCCCTCTGAGCCAGGTGAGGGTGAGCAGTCCGCAGGGTACACATCAGATACCTGGCAGGAGAGTGTGGACTCCTCCCCCAATGGTCAGGTGGTGACCACCGCTGATCAACAGGGGCTGATGGGAAGGCTGCAACCAGAGCGGACCAAATGAGAGAGCTCCGAATCAGGTGGGAGGAGACTGAGGCTTTATTATACTGTAGTGGTGTGTGTGTGTGTGTGTGTGTGTGTGTGTGTGGGGGACTCACAGGAGACATGGACTGAGCTCGTGACCTGCCCCCCCTCCCCCCTGGCAGGTGACGCGACACAACTGTGCGCCTCTGTGGGCAAGCATCACTTTGGCAAATGGCATGACAGAGTGCGACACATTTGGTGTCACTGTTGCTGTGATTTTGCTGGCCCCCATGAGGGACCAGGACACAGCCAGTGTCCTGAGACAGTCGTGAACCTGACACACCAGCTGTGCCGCTCGCCCAGTCTGAGCAGAGGTCGCCTGGGGGGTCACGTCCACGCGCAGACCCTGAAGGCAGCATGATGACACCAGCAGAGCTGCAGCAACCAGAGTCATCAACCGTTAATCACCAATCAGAAACCCTCCAACTGACAAACAACTACAGCTGGAGGTGTTCAGGAGGTTCTGCACAGACGCCCAGCCCTGCTTAACCCTCAGACGGTTCCTCAACTCTCCTGCTCGCTGCACAGGACAGCAGATATTTATACTGCTCTGCTCAGCCCCGCCCCTTCCACGCTGACCCCAACCCTGATTGATCAGTGGGGTCCTTCATTTTAGCAGGCTCATTCCACAGCTCTGACATGAATCTGGTTACCTGTCAACTACAACCAGTCTTAACGTCAAACACAAAAACGCTCTCTCTCTCTCTCTCTCTCACACACACACACACACACAGATCTGACCTGAGATCACCTGAAGAAGTCTGCAGTCAAACATGGAGCTCAGCTGCGTCTGACGGCCGGAGCGTCTTTGTGTCTGTTTGGTTCCGTCGCATCAGACAACCTGAGAAACGTCTCCCGCCTGCACCTCGGCGCCCCCTACAGGACACGGGCAGTACTGCACACACGGAGAGGGGCGACATCTAGGGGCCATTCGGTGCGTAACAGGTTTGATTTTCTCATCACGGGGACTCAAGAACGTCAGAAAACGTCTGTTCCTGCTGCTGAGATAGCGCTAATAATGACAATGTAGCTTAGGGTTACAGTTCTGTTATCTAAACTCTTTATTATGATTGACTCAACTGACAGATGTGCGTCTTCACGCGTTTTGTGTGACAACAAAGATGTGACAAATTAGAGCTGATGACTTTATTTTCAGGCTGATTAAAGGGTAGATTTCAAGGCCTTCAAACTCAAAGTCCAACGTGAAGAAGGCACTTATTTTATGTTAGTCTGATAAAGTTTAGGATTCATTCAACTGTCACATAGACAACATAAGCAAGTGTGCCGACACGGCAGATTTGATTGAACATGTATGACAACATGTGAACACAACAACGCACACCCAGCTGGTCCCCAGAAGAGCCGTCACACACTTTCCTGATCGCTTTTACTGTCATCTCACCAACACTTTCAAGCTTGATTCAAACAGAAAGCTGTTAATACCTGAAGAAAACATCTTCATGTGAAGATCAATAAATACTTCATTTATCCTGATTAAAAAACCACAGTAACATCCTTCCAGATGTCACCGCGCAGAAGGAAACTTCAGTCACATCAGTGCTGGTGTAATCATTAACCGTCACTGACTCACCTCTGACACACACACACAGCCCTGAGATTGTCCATTCTTCATGAAACTTCAAGTAAAAAGTGAGTTCTGACCCGTCCCCTCAGCTGTAGCTGGCGCAGACTCTTCATCAGCTAAACCTTTACTTCCTGAACTTCATTTCAAAGGTAAAAAGAGTAAAAAAGAGGTTGTGTGACATCATGTTTGCATCCTGTGGCCCGTCCTCTTCAGGAGGGGTCCTCAGTTCAGCTGGCTCCTCCTAGTACTGCTGATAATCTGACTGAAGAGACTGTAAAACAGAAAGAACAAGACATGTGACAACCAACCCTCACGCGATCCGCTGAGTTCGCTCCATCCCTGTGGTTGGCCAAAATAGTAACCGCGCCTTTTAGACAGGGGCGGCAGGGACCAACCCTTTCTCCACCGGTATGGGTTATTTGGATGTCATGCGACTCAGCCACAGACACCTCAAGCTAGCCTGACACACTGATGTGTGACTAATGCTAAGCTCTGCGAAGCATAAACGCTCCCAGCTGAGAGACATGGAATTCTCAGAGAGGACTGATCAGCAGAGAAGGGAGGGGCTGAGGACTTACAGGGATGGAGCGGCACAGGTAGCGTCCCAGCGGGCCCTTCTGACTGCAGGAGGGTCTTTGGCCCCTGTAGGAGGCCAAGTCCTCAGGCTCCTGTTTGCTGCTCTGGACAGAGCTGCAGCTGTCCCCTGCAGGGGGCGCTGCCGAGCCTGCATACATGTGGCCGGTGTTGCTGACCTCACGCTGCACGCCGCGAGGCTTGTTACCGTAACGACAAGGAGAAAGCGTGAGCAGCGCGGGTGGGAAGGGGCTGGCTTGGGGAAGAGGGCAGGGAAGGTTCTGGTCCTCCAGGTTTGCAGAGTACAGATCAGAGAGAGACGAGGCCAAGCGAGAGCTGGAAGAGAGAGAGTCAGGGTTACACCTGGCTCCGCCCACACGCACCGCTGCCCCAGGCCACGTCAGGCTCCGCCCACACGCACCTCTTCCCCTTCATCAGGCTCCGCCCACATGCACCGCTGCCCCAGGCCACGTCAGACTCCGCCCACACCTGCCCAGCCCTCCATCAGGCTCCACATCAGCTGCTTCTCCACCCTCACATCAGATGCCCCTCCCCCACGCAGCGCTCTGAGCACTCTACCATCCACCTGACTGGAGGTCATGTGACCTGTGCAGAAGCACTCAGAGGTGGCGGATGGGACCATGTGACTCGGTGACAGCGCGTGGCCTCACTGACCTGCGCAGCTTGGGTGCTGATGAAGACGAGCCTGGTCCGACCCTCCTGGCTGCAGCAGAAACGGACGATGGCGGGAACTTGGAGGCCGGGAGGCGGGAGGAGGAGCTCCGTCTGATCACAAGACAACATCCACCCGTGTGTCAGCACATCTGAGCCACCTTGGTCTCCAGAAACCTTCACGGGACTCATCCCACGCGCTCACAAGACGTCCCGGTGAGGAGGAACCTAGTGAGGAGCCCAGGAGCACCTTCAGTCTAACCCAGGGGTGGGCACTTATTTTGCCTGAAGGGCCACGGTGGGTTTTAGATCTTGATGAAGGGTTAGGGTTAGGGTTAGGGCCCCGAGCCACCCGAACCTGATCACTGACCTGCTGACCCCGACCTAACAGCTCACCTGGGGGGCTGTGAGGCCGACCGGCTGTGGATCATCTCCTCCGTCCTGAAACACAACAGGACTTTAAAAGCTCCGCCTGACTGAGCCCAGAAGCTCCACCTCCGTGGGGCTACCTGCCAGCTCCAGGTACGCTGCTACGGGGTGGGCGGCGGCTTTTGAGGGCTCGAAGTCTGTCCCCTTGGGTCAGACCTGTTCCAGAGTCCAGCGGCTGGTTCTGGAGGACACACACGCGCATGAGTCAGTGTGCGTGTGTGCGTCCACCCGCGTGCGTGCGTGTGTGTGCGTGTGCCGTACCCCGGCTGCTCGGGTGCTGCTGTTGCAGCTGTTCCTCAGGGTCAGGTCGGTCATGCTGCTGAGCAGGTAGGACATGGACCGGTCCTCCAGCTGGGTCTTCTGGGACCGCTGGCCGTCGCCTAGCAACCACATGGCCGCCTGCTTCCTGTTGACACACGATGCCAGAGGTTGTGGTGCTGCGGCGGCGCCGGCAGACAGACAGAAGGCCGAGCCTCACTCCTGCAGGTAGTTCTGCTGCGGTCCGATCACAGAACCCGGTCGGCAGATCCGGATCCAGCCGATGGCCTCGGCCGCCGTGAAGCAGTACTGCTTCATCAGGTAACAGCCAATCAGAGTCCCCGTCCGGCCCAGACCAGCTGACAGACAGAGGGAGCGGCGGAATTTCACGCTGGGCTGTGATTGGCCCCCAGGTCGGTGCCCTTAGACTCCGCCCCTGCCTCACCCTTGCAGTGGACCGCCACGGCGCCCTCGGTGCTCTCGCAGATGTGCAGGAAGCGCTGGGTGATGATGTCACTGGGCGTGCTGCCGTCCAGGAAGAACAGGTCGTGGTGATGGAAGCCGGCGTCGGTGAAACGCTTGGAGTCGTAGATCTTTTTGTTGAGCCGCACGACGGCGCCGACGTTGTGTTTGCGGAAGTAGGGGAAGTAGGCTTCAGGCGCGTGCAGAGGGTAGCCTGCAGGGGGCGGCGCAGAAGCTCCACTTACACAGCCCACCTGCTCAGGAGCTCAGGCTGGGGGAGGAGCTTATTATGGGCTGCCGCACTCACCGTTCTCCACTTTGGACCTGGGGTGGGGACCGCTGAAGGCCAGCAACTTCCTGGGAACGATCCAGTTCAGGTCTCCGTTCTCCACCCGCTGGGAGGAGAGAGGGGGACACACGCACGCACACACACACAGAGACACACACACACACACACACACGCACGCACGCACACACACTGGAGCGTCAGCAGCTCTGTAAAGGCGGCGGCTGCTCCTCACCTCGTAGTGCTCGTACTCGTCCACGCTGAAGGTCTCGAAGTCGAAGAAGCCGTGCTGCAGCGCCTGAAACAGCCAATCAGCGGAGTTCAGCTAGGTAACCAACGGAAAGAGCTGCCAGCGTGTCACATGACCACAGCAGGCGCTCACTGCACCCTCCTCTAACGGGCAGCAGGTCATGTGACTGTTGACTGAGCTCAGGTAAAAGGGGCGTGGCCTCCTGAGCAGGTACCGGGTGGAAGGTTGGTTTGTTGCTGCTCCACTGAGGCCAGTAATTAACCTAGTTATTAATTAGCAAAGCAGCCCAGGTTCTCACGGCCAACCGCAAAGGATGATGGGATGTGATTTCTGGTTGGGTGTGGCACCTGTTACCTTTCACCAAGCCCCGCCCACTTCAACTCACCTTTCTGATGCCCTGCAGGCAGTCCAGCACTGTGAGGTTGAAGGTGCAATTCCCAAAGGATGCATCTCTGAGGACAAACGAGAACAGTCTCTCTCTAACGCTCTCTCTTACACTTACACTCACTCACACACTCACACACACACACACACACACACACACACACACACACACACACACACCGGGCAGCCGTTTCCAGGAGGAGGACTGCCAGGTTCTCCAACCAGGCCGGTGCTGTCGGGAACGTTGACCCTTTCATCCGTCACTGGTTCTGAGCCCAGACATTCACTCCTTCATCCGTCTGAGATCATTTACCCACAGTCAAACTGGGTCACGCTGGGATCAGACACCTCTGTCACCTGACCCGGCTGACCCCGAGGCCCAGGTCAACTTTAAATACCCTGTGAAGGCAGCCAATCAGTGGAGGCCTCTCCAGTGAAGTGGGTGGTGCCCACCCAGCCAGGGCAGAGGTCACATGACAAACACTCCTCCCTCAGTCACTCAGCCGCCTGGAGGCAGCGAGTGCTGCTGTGTAGCTAACCAGGACCCGCTGTGGTCAGGGTCTGCCTCATGTGACCCACCTGAAGGGCAGGTAGGAGGCGTTGGAACCCGAGGTCAGAGCTCTGTAGGCCTCTTCTGGACTCTTCTTCAAGTAGATCACCTGACACGTGAGAAGAGGAAGTGACCAATGAAGAACTGCCATTTCTGGACTAAATTTCACCATTTGCATGTCTCAGAGGAGGAGCAAGGGCTCACGGCGTAGCCTCCGATTAGCACAGCAGCGTTGGAGCGCCTCCTCTGGTCGAAGCTGGTGTAGTGAACGATCCTTTTCCTGGTCAGAGTGAACGACTGCCAGGGAGACAGAGACCATCTGAAGTCAGGTGACCCCTACTTTATGGTTCATTTGGACCAGAAGAGCACCAGTTAGCATCATTAGCCACTGTCATCCCTGTTCAAACCCTCACCGGTGACACACGTGTGCGCTTCCTTCTGCAGGTTTAGGCAGAATTCCGTTACAGTCATTACACTCAAGCATGCTGTCGTAGCGGCTCGGGTGACAGAAACACGCTGGAGGCCTGAGCGTAAAAGTCATCCTGGTGGAAGGTGTAACTGTCACCGTGACAACCAACCACTCCTGACCTGACAGCTACACCCTCAAGGACAGTATGTGAACTATCCAGACCGCCCAGTCGGATGACGAAGGAAAAGTGCCACCCAGAGGAATGCCATCACCGTGGCAACCAACAAACAGATATTCCAGTAAAAGATCCTCTGCAGGACACAGAGTACCACATGATCCCTGCAAAGGTAACACACCTGTACCGAAGACAGCATGTGGCTACACGCTCAAATCTTCACTAGTGGCTGGAGGTGAAACACGACTGTTGCGTTCAAGGCAGAATCACAGGAAAAGCAGCGTCATTCCGGTTGTAGTGGTTGTAGCAGGAACTCACCTTGAGCTTCTTGTTGAGTTTGCAGCAGTATCGATACAACATGGCCAGATTGAGAGGGCCAAAGTCTGCGTAGAAGCTGGGACATCGGCAAGATTCGTTAACCTCCGGGATTTTTGGGTTGTCACACCGTACAGCCGCACTTACTTTTCATAGACAAATTCATCGTCAGTGCAGAAGTAGTGAGTGTTGGCCGTGCTCTTGGGTTTGCTGCGCAAGGTGGCGAAGTACAGGCGCTCTGTCAGACACCAAAAACAGCTGGTATAAACACAGAAAACAGCTGGTATACACACCGAAAACAGCTGGTATACACACTGAAAACAGCTGGTATAAACACAGAAAACAGCTGGTATACACACCGAAAACAGCTGGTATACACACTGAAAACAGCTGGTATAAACACCAAAAACAGCTGGTATACACACCAAAAACAGCTGGTATAAACACAGAAAACAGCTGGTATAAACACCAAAAACAGCTGGTATACACACCAAAAACAGCTGGTATAAACACCAAAAACAGCTGGTATAAAGACCAAAAACAGCTGGTATACACACCGAAAACAGCTGGTATACACACTGAAAACAGCTGGTATAAACACTGAAAACAGCTGGTATACACACCGAAAACAGCTGGTATACACACCAAAAACAGCTGGTATAAACACCAAAAACAGCTGGTATAAAGACCAAAAACAGCTGGTATACACACCGAAAACAGCTGGTATAAACACCAAAAGCAGCTGGTATAAACACCAAAAACAGCTGGTATACACACCAAAAACAGCTGGAATAAACACCAAAAACAGCTGGTATAAACACCAAAAACAGCTGGTATAAACACCAAAAACAGCTGGTATACACACCAAAAACAGCTGGAATAAACACCAAAAACAGCTGGTATACACACCAAAAACAGCTGGAATAAACACCGAAAAGGGTGTAAAAGCTCTGAGAGCGACAGTAACATCAGTAACAAGCTCATTAATCAATAATGTAATAAACAGCATTCAGGTAGTCATTAATACCTGAACTCATTCAAGTCGTTCAGATGAAAACAACAAGTTCTCTTATCACAGCAGTGGTAATTTATGAAAGTTTAATCACTTATAAAGGTTTCATTCCACTTCCTAATCGGTTATAAATGTTTAAATTGACATCCTAATCAGTTATAAAGGTTTCATTCCACTTCCTAATCGGTTATAAAGGTTTAAATTGACATCCTAATCAGTTATAAAGGTTTCATTCCACTTCCTAATCGGTTATAAATGTTTAAATTGACATCCTAATCAGTTATAAAGGTTTCATTCCACTTCCTAATCGGTTATAAATGTTTAAATTGACATCCTAATCAGTTATAAAGGTTTCATTCCACTTCCTAATCGGTTATAAATGTTTAAATTGACATCCTAATCAGTTATAAAGGTTTCATTCCACTTCCTAATCGGTTATAAATGTTTAAATTGACATCCTAATCAGTTATAAAGGTTTCATTCCACTTCCTAATCGGTTATAAATGTTTAAATTGACATCCTAATCAGTTATAAAGGTTTCATTCCACTTCCTAATCGGTTATAAATGTTTAAATTGACATCCTAATCAGTTATAAAGGTTTCATTCCACTTCCTAATCGGTTATAAATGTTTAAATTGACATCCTAATCAGTTATAAAGGTTTCATTCCACTTCCTAATCGGTTATAAAGGTTCGCCAAGTCTTCAGGAGCGTCCCCTCATGGCGTGTCCTTCTCAGGTGGGTTTTTTAAAAAATCGAATTCATCTAAAACTGTTGGAATTACAGCATCCCCCGTCCTGGATCTCCAGAACCCCGGGGCTAAAGGGCGAGCCGGGAAGAGGCGGTCCCTGATCGGGACCGGGCCGACCCCGACCCCGACCTGACCCTCTGCTGGACCCCATCGGTACCTCTGATCAACTCGGCGGTTCCCAGCAGCTCGGAGTCCTCGGCCTTCATCCCGAGCAGGGCGGACAGTACCGGGGCGGGGCGGACTCCCTCCACTGACATGGGCCTGGCTGATCCCGGCCTCCCCACCCTCCGAGGCGAGCTTCACAAACTTTCCCAACTGCTAACAGTTAGCATGTTAGCAACGCAACCAAGTCCCTTCCGAATTAGAAACGCTTCTCTTTACTTTCCCATCAGCCACCGCAGCTAATCTCCGTTGACGGTGGAACTTTGAGCCACTTTGGTTTCCGCTGTTCAGCTTTTCTGCAGGGCCAAACTGCTACTTTAGCACTTTAACTACGACGCCGCGAAGCTGAAACTCTGATTGACTAAATCCCTCCTTAAGACTCGTCACCATGGCAACCGCACACCAATCAGCGGGGCAGAGCCCGCGTCACCTTCAGGGCCGCTGGGAAATCCGAGCAAGGCCGTTGTAAACAAACCTTCGAGATGACTGCGCTGATTAGAAAATCTACATACAAACTGATTTTCTACAAATGGCCGCGCCTGGACCGGCCCAGTCACACGGGGGTCAGACACAAGAGGCAAACAGGGGCCAGGAGCCACTGTCCAGGCTGAAGGAACCGAGATCCTGAAGCTGGAGGAGATGTGAAGGCAGCACAGTGGAACTTCTCTGGGTTCAGGTAGAGAAGCCAAGTTTGGATGGAGGCAGAGCCGGAGCGGAAGCAGAAACGGCTGAAAGCCGGTGGAGCAGCCCAACGCCGCTGCTACCAAGGCTGAGGCCACCTGAATCAGTGGACCAGCGGGGGGCAGGTTCTCTGCTGAAGGGCAGAGCAACAAGGTGGTCCAAGGTCGAGCACCGTGAGACTTCCACACATGTTGCTACGTTCCTCACATGGACCTGAAGGTCCGATCGGACAGTCCTGCATCAGGAGGAGCCCGATGGACCCCAGAGTTAGCCACACCTAGAGACACCATCTTTCAGAACTTGAACTCCTGGAAGCGAGGCCCACATTCACCCTGATCTCCAGATGACTGGACTGCTTGTGGAGAGGTGCATGACCCCTCCCCCTGGGTGTCAGCAGGGTTACCTGTTGACCTGGACTGGACCACAGGTCCTCATCATTCCCAGCACACCAGCCAGGAGGGAATCTAGACCAGGAACCATATCACCTGACCATACAGGGTTCCTGCTGGTTCAGGTCCCTAACTCTGACCCAGGTCCCCTGAACCAACAGGGCTTGTCCTCTACGTCACCTGTTCTGCCAGCTCACCTGCAATCAGAGAGATCCACACACAGTTTGGGGATGGTCCTGGTCCTGCTGGGCGGGTCTGAGAGCCGTCCTGGTGCATAATCCAGACGGAGCTCTCTGCCATTCTGCAGCGCGGCAAGCGGACTGTGGCGAGGAGGGCAGGCTGAGACGAGGCGGTGTCAGGTGACCCGCTTTGGGTTACCTCCGCATCCAGAGGGGACAGAGGTGTGCCTTTACCTCCATCTTGGGTTTCAGCACACATTCAGGTCTGAGCTGGACTTCCTACCTTCTGAACACCCGCTGCAGCCAACCAATCACACGACACCGCCACGATGACATCACGGAAACACCAGGATCTGGAGAGCTTGCCGGGGACAGATGTCCTCCAGAACGGATCATTCCAGGTATCAAACTGTCCACAGGTTAGCTGATTCATTGTTTATTACATCTACAGTCAAGGCAGCTCTGGGGGCATGGCCTAATCTTCAGCGTCCACTACTACTCTCACTTGTCTAACCATGTGACAGGAAACAAAACTAAAAAAGATACAAATCAAAGGTCCCGATGATTGATGGGCCTCTGGAAGGACCAGACAGACGGCTGAAGACTTGGATTTCTTTATTAAAGAAACAGAAAGACCCTGAGAGACGAAAGCAGAGAGGTCAACCGGGACCGGTCGCAGGTAGGGGTCAACTCGGACCGGTCACAGGTAGGGGTCAACTGTCACAGGTAGGGGTCAACCGGGACCGGTCGCAGGTAGGGTCAACGGTCACAGGTAGGGGTCAACCG
>CAAE01010234.1:2996-20496 GCA_000180735.1 Tetraodon nigroviridis | reverse complement strand
CCAGTTCAGGTGAGGGCAGCGGTGGGCGTGTCCTCCAGCCCCGAGACCCGCCTCCCTGCTGAGGCTTCTGCGGTTTCAGAGGTGATTCAGGAGGAGGACGTGGTGGAGACTCCGGCCATGGCTCATGAGGAACACACCCATCAGGAGATCAAAGGCCAGAAGACGCAGGCCACGCCCGCCGTCCGCCGCCTGGCCATGGAGAACAACGTGAGGAGCGCGCAGCTGTGTCTGAACTCCGCCTTCAGCCGTCCTCACAGACGTGACGGAGGGAACAGGAGGGACTTCAGACGCTCCTTCTCTCCCTCCTTCTCGCTCCTCCGCGGTGCTCCGATGCCTCCTCCTCTGTCTCCCTCCAGATCAAGCTGAGCGAGGTGGTTGGGACGGGGAGAGACGGTCGCATCCTCAAGGAGGACATCCTCAGCTACCTCGCAAACCAGACCGGAGCCATCCTACCTCCGGCTCCAGCTCCAGCACCACCCGCCGCCGCCCCTGGGACCCCCGCAGCGGCTCCCAAAGCTCCGCCCACCTCGCCCAAACCCGTGTTCACCGGCAAAGATGTGACGGAGCCGCTCAAAGGTCTGAGAGTAGATGCGATGACGTCACACTTCCTGGCTGGCATGTTTAGCCTGAAATCCGGCGGCCAGACCCGGTAACCTTCATCACACGGCGCTAGCATCTGTTAGCATCTTTAGCTGATGCCTTTGAACCTCTGAGTGTTCATGGCCCTCCAGGCAGTCTGTTAGCAGGTCTAAAGCCAGCCAGACGGTCGGTAAGGCTGCTCGTGTGTGAACAGCAGGGGGCGCCCTAGCGGCAGCCGCCTGGACCGCGAGCGCCTCCTGGCCGGGCCGGTTTACCGTCAGTACTCTGACGAAGGGTGGAGTCTCCTCTCACCTTTGACCTGTGGAGGAGCCCCTGACGGGCAGGAAGCAGCCTCTCCTGCTGCCGTTTGTCTGGACTCACGTCTGCGTTGCTGAGGAGACCAGGTCCTCCGCTGCTGCCTGTGGACTCTGGACCTGGTCCTCTCACCGGGGGGCCCTGGGTCCCGACCCAGGCTCCTGGCTCTCGGCTCCTGCTGGGGTGTGTGAATGGGGTTTTACTGTGCAGGATTCCACAAGGCCATGGTGAAGACCATGACAGCAGCTCTGAAGATCCCCCACTTTGGCTACTGTGACGAGGTGGACCTGT
This sequence comes from Tetraodon nigroviridis, assembly GCA_000180735.1. Classification (NCBI taxonomy): domain Eukaryota; kingdom Metazoa; phylum Chordata; class Actinopteri; order Tetraodontiformes; family Tetraodontidae; genus Tetraodon; species Tetraodon nigroviridis. The sequence goes on along the minus strand of CAAE01010234.1, from coordinate 19,311 downwards.
CCCGTCTGGTGGCTCTGAGACGGGATCTGAAAGGCGCTGCTGAAGCTCGGGGGGTCAAACTCAGCTACATGCCTTTTTTCATGAAGGTAGGAGTGCAGATGGTTCCTCTGGCTGCTGCTGATGCTGAAGCTCCCTTCTCTCTGGTCCAGGCGGCGTCCCTGGGCCTGCTGCACTTCCCCATCCTGAACGCCTGTGTGGACCAAGACTGCCAGAACATCACCTACAAGGTGGCCGAGCCCGGGCCCGTTCCCGCCTTCCTGCTGCCTCCAGACAAGCTCACCCGCCCTCTCTGACCCCTTTAGGCGTCTCACAACATCGGCGTGGCCATGGACAGCGCCCAGGGGCTGCTGGTGCCCAACGTGAAGAACGTACAGCTGCTCAGCGTCTTCCAGCTGGCCCAGGAACTCAACCGTCTGCAGGCGCTCGGAGCTGCGGGACAGCTGGGATCAGCAGACCTGAGCGGAGGAACCTTCACGCTGTCCAACATTGGATCTGTGAGAGCCGGCGTGAGGAGCAGCTGTCCCCTCAGCTGTCTGTCTGACAGCGTGTCCCTGTCCGCTGTCCCCTGTCCCATCTCCTAGATTGGGGGAACCTACGCCAAGCCGGTGATTCTTCCTCCTGAAGTTGCCATCGGAGCTCTGGGGAAGATCCAGGTGGGGCTGATTAGTTCCTCAGCCAACATCTCAGCTCCCTTCGGAGCTTTGGCCTCGGCTTTCTGTCCCGCGCTGGCGTCCTGTCGATGGACGGCCTCGTGGTGTTAGAAACGCAGATGGTGGCGATGGTTGACAGGGGAACTCGGTGAAACCCACCACGACCCTCTCTCCCACAGATCCTCCCTCGGTTCGACGCCGGGGGTCAGGTGGTCCGCGCCCACATCATGAACGTCAGCTGGTCAGCAGACCACCGCATCATTGATGGCGCCACCATGTGTCGCTTCTCCAACCTGTGGAAGGAGTACCTGGAGAACCCGGCCAGTATGGTGCTGGACCTGAAGTAGGCGCGGCCAGGGGGCCGCGTGGGCCGGCAGAGACGCTGGGCTCTGGTCCTGGGCCCGGCCCTCGCCTCATCGATGCCTTTCATAAAGATGCCAGGGGAGGCTGGCACGCCGTTGCCATGACGACCAGGAGGCTGGCACACCGTGGCGCTGTGAAACTTGCTCATGAGAGTTTTAGACGCCTTTTCCTTCTTAGCTGCTGGGTGATTGTTGTGGATCAGTGATCAGCTGACGCCCCGTTGGACCCGCCCCACCAGAGGGGTCAGAACGGTTCCGCTTCGGAGCGGGGACCCTGCTGCTGTTACACTCCTCGTCCTGTTTCCTTAGTATGTTTTATATTATTTGGGTCACATTTTACTGAAATAAACCACGTTGAAGTGAGCTTTACCTGATGCTGTTTGGAGCCGTGCATCCGTCCTCCACGTGGACGTTTGACACGGAGACACTGGGATGGCTGCTCTGAACACCAGTTCCCATCAGGCCTGGGGGGTCACATGACCCCAGGCTAAACTTAGCCAGCACGTCTGAGGTCAGGTTACACGAAGCAACATGGAGGCTCGGCTGAGAGGTGAGAAGACCATCCGACTGGTCCTCCACATCAGTGGGGGTTAGCGCTGACCCAGAAGGTCAGGTTTCTGACACGAGGACGGGTTCCGGGGTGTGTGTGCGTGGGTGTGTGTGTGGCTGTGGGAAGGGAACAGATCTCACTGATCCTGGTCAAGTTCTCCGTTCCAGCTGATGTTTGTCTGGAGTTCCTGATGTTCCGCCAAAGCCGAGTCCATGAAAGCTGTTTGTTGTCAGTGACTCTGTGTGTGTGTGTGTGTGTGTGTGTGTGAGTGAGAGAGACACCAGCTGATAAAGCTTGTCACCACTCGGCTCTGAAGCTCCTGAATCTTCATCTTCACGCCTGCTGATCAGTCATGTGACCACTGATGTCATCACTGACAGGATACAGGTGACGCTCGCAGCTCGGAGCTCCTCCTACTTGTGACATCATAGACGGACAGCGTGGTGATCATGGTGGGTGTGGCAGCGTGCGGTACGGTCACCTCCATCAAAGCTCTGTGGGAGACGAGGATCAGGAAGATCACGGAGGAGGAGGAGGAGGAGAGGAGGAGGAAGAGCAGGGCCGGGACCCCCCGCAGGTCAGACTCACAGCAGCTTCTGCTGGGTCCAGCGCAGCTGATGATGATGATGATGATGATGATGATGATGATGATGATGATGATGATGATGATGATGAAGGGCCTGTACTGTTGTGATTGGAGGTTCTCCCCGGGGGGGGGAGGGGCCAGTCCCGTCTGCTCTTGTGGACCCCAGACTAGGGTCTCACCCCACATCAGACCTCCATCACCTCCTGCTTGTAGCGTCTCAGATTTGCCTGCTGCTTTCAGGCTGGACACCAGGCTTTGGGAGGACCGGCTCACGCTGGCCAGGCTCAAGGAGAAAGTGCAGTCAGAAGACGGACGCCTGGTCCTTCGGATTCAGCAGGAGGACTGGAAGGTAAAGTCCTCCTGACAGAAGGTGGTCTTCAGGAGAGGAACGGCTGCATCTGACTGTCCTCATGTCCAAACAGTCTCTGCCCGACTGTCTTGTCCAGCTGCATCATGTCCAGGAGTGGCAGATTCACCGAACGGGCCTCCAAAGGATTCCTGAATTCATCTCCAGGTTTCAAAACCTCCTAGTTCTGGATCTTTCCCGCAATGGGATTGAGAAGATCCCCAAGCAGATTGGTGGGTAGACTTTGGAAAGGCGTTCTTCTCCTCTGCAGACGCTGCCTGAGCCTCTCTGGTTCTTCCAGGGAAGCTGACTCAGCTCAAGGAGCTCCTGCTGAGCTACAACAGGATCCAGCTGGTTCCTGAAGAACTGTGCTGCTGCCAGAGCCTGGAGAGGCTGGAGCTGGCCATGAACCGGAGCCTGGACCGGCTCCCAGACCAGGTAGGCTGTCAGAGTCCAGCGGCGCCGCAGTGGACCAGGTCCCAGACCAGACCCCTGATCTGAGATCCGCTCTGTGCCCTGGACGCCAGCTGAGGACCCTGAAGAACCTGCAGCACCTGGATCTGTCCATGAACAACTTCAGCCAGGTGCCAGACTGCGTGGTGGGGATGCCCACGCTCCAGTGGCTGGACATGGGGGGAAACCAGCTGCAGCGCCTGCCTGAGGACGTGCACAGGTGAGCGAACGCAGGAAGCCGCTCCCGTCCCTCAGACGACCACAGCCTCCGTCTTCTCCTCAGGATGGAGAAGCTGCAGACCCTGTGGCTGCAGAGGAACCTGCTGGAAACCCTTCCAGAGAACATCAGCAGGATGGCCAGCTTGGACACTCTGGTCCTCAGCAGCAACAAACTGAGGGACATCCCACAGCTGATGGAGGACATGTCCAACCTCAGGTGGGTCCCCTGGAGCTTCCAGAGCTCCTCAGTCTCAGGTTTGGGTGGTTGTCCTGAGGAGGAAGAACCTGAAATTCAAGCTCTGCTGTTTTGGCGTCAGAGCAGGTTTGTCAACTTCAGGGACAACCCTCTGGCCCTGAAGGTGACGCTAGTGTCCAAGAAGACTCTGGACGGCCAAGAGGACAGCGAAGAAGACAAGGAGATGTTTGGACGGGACTTCATGCTGACTTACATCCAGGAGGCCAGGAAGAGATCCCAGGACAGGACAGGAGGTAGCGCCCCCACCTGGTCCCAAGAGTATCCACAGCTAACCACACAGGTGGGACAGGGGAGGACAGGTGAGGATAGGTGGGACAGGGGAGGACAGGTGAGGATAGGTGGGACAGGGGAGGACAGGTGAGGATAGGTGGGACAGGGGAGGACAGGTGAGGATAGAAGGGAGACAGGGGAGGACAGGTGAGGATAGGTGGGACAGGGGAGGACAGGTGAGGATAGGTGGGACAGGGGAGGACAGGTGAGGATAGAAGGGAGACAGGGGAGGACAGGTGAGGATAGGTGGGACAGGGGAGGACAGGTGAGGATAGAGGGGAGACAGGGGAGGACAGGTGAGGATAGAGGGGAGACAGGGGAGGACAGGTGAGGATAGGTGGGACAGGGGAGGACAGGTGAGGATAGAAGGGAGACAGGGGAGGACAGGTGAGGATAGGTGGGACAGGGGAGGACAGGTGAGGATAGAGGGGAGACAGGGGAGGACAGGTGAGGATAGAGGGGAGACAGGGGAGGACAGGTGAGGATAGAGGGGAGACAGGGGAGGACAGGTGAGGATAGAAGGGACAGGCATTTCTGACGCTTCGGGAACTTTTTTCTGTTCTTTGATTTTCCTCATCACATGGTTCAGATCAAAGCCACCAACCAGACTAAGTCAGACTTTAATGTCAACAGGAAAGAACCTTCTGAATGTCTAAACACAACTTTGGGGACAAAGACGAGGACGTAGCGCTGAGCAGGACGTTCTCCAGGGTCACCTGACTGCTGACGTAACAGCTCAGGTTTCCATGGAAACCTCTGGAGTTGAGGAAGTCCAGTCGGCCGCTGTCGATCAGGCGTTTGCAGAGACGCCCGATGTGCCGGCGCCGCTGGGCCGACAGGAAGCTGTGAAGAGGAGCAGAACCACTCTGATGATTCTGGTTCCTGTTGGCGACCAAAACCTCCCCAAAAGGTCCGAGTGAAGCTCATCAGACGGTCAATAAAGCAGCCACCCGGGATTTCTGCGTTTGTGTGTGTGAGAGAGAGACGTTTACCTGCTCTCAGACTCAGGCTCCTCCTGGTGCTCCTCCTCCTGCTCCTGGTGCTCCTCCTCCTCCTCCCCTCCGTCCTGTCTCTCTCGGAGTCCACAGGTGGCCCAGCTGGACATCCGACAGAAGGCTGCGAAGTCGGCGGCTCCGAGTCCTCGCTCAGTGAAGAACCGCTGACCAACGTAGTGGCGCCACTGGCAGCGATGGTGGCAGCACAGCGCCACCGCCAGGCCCAGGACCGGACCAGGACCAGGACCGGGTCCCGGCGCCTCGCTGGCCTCGCTCCTGAGGGTCGGCTCCGTCTCGTCTCTGCGTTCGGTCGTTTCCAGCAAACAGCGTAGAGCCAGATCTGCAGCCAGCCCAGCGGCCCCGCCCCCAACAGAGAGCACACCCCTTGGTCGTTTTGTTTGGGAAAACTATGAGTGAAGGTTCCCCCAACGGGTCCAAGAACTCACCTGTAGCTGCTCCGCACAGGTGCTTCCCAACACCAACCAGAGGAAGCTCACAGCGCCGCAGAGCAGGAACCTTACCTGAGAACCAGAGAGGCCACCTCAGAACCTGACCCAGGACCTAAAGCCAGGACCCGACCCAGGACCTGACCCCAAGACCTGAACCCAGGACCTGAACCCAGAACCCAACCACGCCAGCGTGCATGCCCCCTCACTTAGATCCAGGTGTTCAATGTCCACGTGCAGCCGCTGGAAGGTGACGCCGCTGTCCTGATGCTTCCCGTCCACCTGGACCAGAGGAGACGAGAGGAGAGCAGGTGAGCGTGGCCACGCCCAGCTGACCTCCGTCCAATCAGGAGCGAGCGACGCTGGTTGGGCCTGGTGGGCACCCTGCCTTGAATCGTGTTGTGGCGCGCTCCACCAGCAGCAGCTGGAGCTCCTCCTGGCCCTGCAGCCCTTCGGGGCTCCTCAGGGCTTCGTGGATCCAGTGGGACAGTTTTCCCCGACCGGCTCCAAACTCCACGAAGCAGCGACCTCGTCTCAGGAGCCCCAGAGCCTCCAGGTGACCTAGGAGAGAGGCCTGGTGCGAAGAAGACCTGGATCAGACACAGCAGGGAAGGTTCCTGGCGCTTCAGGAGGAACTTTGACAGGTTTTCCATCAGGAAGACATTAAGGAACCGCCTAAATGGTCACATGACTCATCAAAGGTTGAGCAGAAAACACTTAAAGCAGCTGTGACACCTGCTGCTTCAGGTGTTTGTGGGCGGAGTCTCCGTTCTTGGGATTGTTGAGTTCATCCTGCAGGACTGGGTGGGACAGGAGCTGGTCCTCCAAATCCCCCTGCAACCCTGAGGACCAGAGCAGATGGGTCAACCCAGGACGCAGACACACACGGGAGCAGCACCCCAGCACCACCAGGTCAGGCGTGGCTAAAGGCGCTTGTGGGAGCTGTGACGATTAGCTCAGCTTAGTTTAGCCTGGTTTAGCAGGCTCAATCTGAACCTCTAAAAATCTTTAAACTCTTTTGTCTCCACTAAAATTCGTTTCTCGGCAGCCAATCAGAACCCAGCTGCTCAGGCATCAGCTCAAAGCGTTTGTGTGACAAACTAAAGACACGTCGCCATGGCGACTCGAATTCAGGCTCACCTGTGCAGGCGGAATTCAGGCGCTCCAGCAGAGTGTCCACCTGAGAGCCGCTGAGGTGACTCAGACTCACCTGGGACACAGACACACACCTGCATTTCTATCTTTGTGAGGACTTCTGCAAATATAAAGCCTTCCCCTGGCCCCCACCCGGGCCCCCACCCGGGCCCCCACCCGGGCCCCTACAGCTGGCCTTTTTGGCTAGAGTGAGGATGGTTGGAGGAGGTGAACTACTGCATCTAAAGTACCTCAGGTGATTAATGTAAAGTCAACTAAAATTGAAACGGATAGATTCCTTCCACGTAATGAAGGGGCGGGGGCAGCTAGATGGTTATCTGGGACAGTTTTTGGATTTCCACCTTCTTTGCAGATGCATGACAGTACTGATGTACCTGCTGGTCCACCTCATCCATGTCAGCTGACCCTGAGTTGATGTTCTCCACGTAATAAACCTACAAACACACCAGGCAAACGTTGATGGAGAACAGATCAGCAGAGACCAGAGTTCCTGGAGCTGGAGAAGACTCACCGCTCTGGGTTTCTGTCTGGAGTTGCATTTCTTTAGGTGTTTATTTAGTTTATCTGCATCTACTGTGCTAATCACACACACACACACACACACACACACACAAAACAAAGAGGTATTAGGGCAATGACAAATGTCTCATTTCTCATCACATCTGAACATGAATAAAAGCTGTTCCCATCAAGTGGATCACTCACTGTTTAGGGTCCAGAGGACACACAATCCTCTGACTTCCTGCCACCTCCTGAAAACAGGAATCATGTGATCTCTGATCCGCTTGAGCCTGACTGCGGAGGCTCTCCCCCGCAGCCTTTATTTCATTTCTAAAAGCTTCACTTCGTTTTGTTTTGTTTTTTTTATTATTAGGAAACTAAATTAAAAGAACAGGAACTTTACTGTATTACTCTAGTTTGTTGTACTATTATAGTTTATTTTTATTACTATTATTTTCTACAAATGTAGTGTCCCTGAACCCACCATAGTCGCGTGCTCTCCACAGTAGATTTTCCCATTTGCAGCAATCATTTTACAAAAACGTTTCTTTTTCTCCACAAAGAATCCGCAACTGTTCGACAAAGGGGTTGCCACACTGCACATAATGCTCATTTTAAGAGCTCAAATCTAAAATGCTAAAACCCGTCCTAAAACGACTTGCTTTACTTTTTCTATTTGTTCTACTTCCGGTGTTTTCTTTTCTTCTTCTAGTTCTACGGCGGTTAGCATCTGACGATAAGTGCATTACTGCCCCCTTCTGCTCTGAAGTGCGGACTACTACAACAAACACACACACACACACACACACACACACACACACACACACACAAACTTTATTCTCCCACGTATTGATGTATTGGAATCCGTTTTTCTGAAAGGTCCTAAACGCACCAGCTCTTGCCACTGGCCAACAGCCAACCACATGGTGCGTCTTCCTTTTTCTGATTGGTCCATTCTTATGCCAGTCAAGTCGTTTTCCCGCCTTTGACAATTTCGAAGGGGCCGTTTCGGTCCGAGTGACGTCATCGGCGGACCGTCCTGACCACGATGGCGGCGGTGGCGGCTGCGACACCAGCAACTGAGTTGGGCGGCGGTCCTGGTTCCGCCACGTACCGATCGCCTCTACCCGCGGTGGCGGATTACTCGATCCTGGTGGTGGTGGGAGCGTTGCGGCCGGCCGGCCTCCTGGAGCGGCTGCTGCTGCAGATAGATGCCGGTGAGTTTGGAAGTTAACGGGAGCACCAACGGAGCTCGGCTACTTTGGGGAAAGCGTCGCTTCGGTGTGTTTGGGTCTCTTTCCGGGGTAGGTGATGGAGGTGGCTCCACCAGCTCCTCTCGGTCCGCTTCATTCACAACTTTTCCAAACTTTTAGCACATCGGGCTAACAAGTTAGCTTCTTCCCCTTTTTTCTCTTCCTCTGTTCTGAGAGTTTCGGATTCAGAGTCACTTACTTTTCAGGGTTCCATCCTACATTTTTGGCCGGATATCTGTTCTGTATGACGGTACTAGCAGCTGGTTTGACCGAGGCGAGTGGCTGTTTGGTTCTTTCACGCATTCAACCTCCCATCAAGAGGACTTTTCCTCTGTTTCAGTCGAACAGATGATCCCTTTAAAAGGCCATTTCCATCTGAGAACGAGCCTGCAAGGTTCCTACTTGTGCATCTGGCCTGAGTTCCTGTCCAACATCACGTGTTCCAGCCCACGGTCACATGATGCTGGTGTCCAGCTGACTCATCTTCCTGCTGCTAAACTCAGTAGTCTTCCTCTTTCATGAGGAAGGTCCATGGCACAAAAGGGAAGAAATCTAGTTTTCCAGGGTTTAATCATCTAGTCAGTGATGGAATGTAACACACACACACACACACACACACACTCCCTCTTGTTAGACGAGTGTCTCATCAGCCAGACCCTAACCCTCTTTTAACCCTAAACCAGGCCTGGTTCTGTGTGCTGCGTCACCTTCTGGTCTCTGAGCTCCTGGTGTGTAAAGGTTCCTGTAAAAGGTTCCTGTGTGGCTCCTTCTGCACCTTGCGCTCAGCTCCCCTCAGCACTGGTCTCTGGTTGGCTCTCGTGGTCTCCAGCTGTGGGAGCCACCCTCGGCTCCCACCCCGCTGTCGCTGGGCCCAGTGGACCCACTGGGCCGGCTTCAGCTGGTCACCAGGGTCTGTTTGTGGCCAATGGCAGCTGCCAGCAGGTGGGCCGGCTGGGCTGGGGGGTTGTTGCTGAGTGGAACAGGCAGCAAAGAGGACGTTTCAGCAACAGCCTCCTGCTAACGTGCTAACAAACAGCGTGGCTGTTAGCGGTGCTAACGGGCCTTTTGGCGCTGGTTCTGTGCCGTTTGTGTCCTAACTAGCGTCCGCTCCTGGTGCAGGTGTGCGGTGCTGGTCTGTGGACCTGGACGTTTCTGTTTTGGACCAGCAGCTGAAGCTCTTCGTCTCCAGACACTCGGCTTTTCTATCGGAACATGTCCCAGGTGAAAAGACTCCGCCCACGCTCCCCAGCACGCGGCCAGTCACGTGACCTTGTCACATGTTCACGCGTGAATGTCTTTTCTCGTGCCTGTCCTGTGTTCTGTGTGTGTGTGTGTGTGACGTGTGATGTGTGTGTGAGAGGCAGCAGCTAACGATCTGCTGCGTTCCCCAGGACAGCGAACGCTGCACCACAGCGGAGACCTTCTGGACACCCAGGTGGTGCTGGGTCCCAGCCTGGACTCGGTCTGCTCTGAGGTGAGCTCAGGTGCGCCTCGCCGACGCTCTTGGGCCGGCTAACCCTGGATTCCTGCTCCCAGGTCCAGCAGCTGCTCTCCAGCCCATCCCGACACAAACTGTTGATCCTGGCTGGTCAGTTTGTGGAGGACAGCGGAGATCTTGTCCTCCGGAAGGGCCAGTTCTCTGCCAACCACCTGCTGCAGATCTTCAGGGAGGAGGAGGTGAGCGGGTGCTGTTCCACAGCTTCGGGCCAGCTCAGGAGCTCCATCCACGCCAACTCCGAGCTTCTCACTAATGTCCTGAGCTCTGGACGCTGAGCGGCCGTGTGCGTCTTTGCCACGCCGGCGTTTGAGAAGCGAGGAACAGGCGTGGAAGCAAAAGCTCTGCTGACCTTGCTCAGCGTCTTTCCTCCATCTTCCAGGTGAGGGGGTCCAGCCTGACCCTCGGCTGTCCCGACTACGGCCTGTGGAGGTGACTCTGGTCTGAGGGAGAAGCTCCACTAGCTCCGCCAACGTCCACATCAACCCTCCTCCCTTCTTCCCCCAGATGGAGGGTCTGCAGGAGTTCACGGAGTACCTGTCCGAGTCTCTGGAGCCGGACTCACCCTTCGACCTCCTGGAGCCCCCCTCCACCGTGGGCTTCCTGAAACTGGCCCGACCCTGCTGCTACATCTTCCCTGGGGGGAGGGGCGACGCGGCCTTCTTCGCGTGAACGGCTTCAACCTTCTGGTCAACGGCGGCTCGGAACCGCGCTCCTGCTTCTGGAAGCTGGTCCGCCACCTGGACCGGATCGACGCGGTGCTGCTCACCCACGTGGGCGTGGACAACCTGCCGGGGCTGAACAGCCTGCTGCTGAGGAAGAGCGCGGAGCAGGAGCTGCCCGCTGAAGAGCAGCAGATCGGCCGGCTGCTCTCTCCTGAGCTGGGGCTGGTCTTCCTCAACGCCCCGGAGGCTCGGGCCTGCGGGCAGGAGGACCCCCAGCCTGCTGCGCTGCTGCGACCTGGTGGCGCTCACGCTGCAGCAGCTGCAGCGCCTGCAGATCAAAGCGCACAGCCTGAGTGCACGTGCGGGCGCTGAGACGGAACCGCTCATCCTGTTCCAGAAGATGGGCGTGGGCCGCCTGGAGCTGTACGTCCTCCACCCTCTGAGGGGCAGCAGAAGTCTGGAGAGCTTCCTGCAGACGTGGCCCCGCAGGCGCAGCTCCGGCGCCGAGCTGCCGCTGGCCTGCCTGGCCTCCGTCTGCGCCCTGCTGGTCTGGCACCCCTCCGCCCCCCAGGAGAAGATCGTGCGCGTCCTGTTTCCAGGTTGCACCCCACAGAGCCAAGTTCTGGAGGGCCTGCAGAAGATCAGCAAGCTGGTGTTTCTGCAACATCCTGTTGTCTGCTTGAAGGACCTGGAGACGCCCGGGACCGAGAGGGAAGCCGGAACCTGGGCGAGTCAGAAAGAGGAGCCGGGGCCCGCCGAGCCCAGGAAGAAGGACGTGAAGCCCAAGCCCAGAGGAACGAGCGAGGCTGCGGCCAAAGAGAAGAAGGACGGGAGCGAGAAGCCCAAAGTCAGGGACAACGAGGCAAAGTCCAAACTCATGAAGCCGCTGAGGAAAACGGCCCCCAGGAAAGAAGAGAAGAGCCAGGACGCTGGAGACAAAAAGCAAGAAGCTCCTGGTCTGAAACTAAAGAGAGAACCCAAAGCAGAACCCAGGAAGGGAACCCAAAGTACCAAAGCGGGAACCAAAGACGCCGGGAAAACAGCGGCTTCGCTCGCGGGGGGCAGCGAGTTCCGGAAAGCCGGCTTGAAGCCGGTGGCGAGCCTGAGGAGAGATGCCAGCCTCCCAAAGAGGGCAGGAGCCAGGGGCCAGAAGGAGGCCCCCCTCCTGAAGGGGGCGGCCCCCCAGCCGGCCAGTGCAACCGCAGAAGGTCCCAGGAGCAGCAGCTCCGCCCACCAGAGTCCCCAGAAGGTCCAGTGTGAGGAGGGGGGGCCGGACGGCGGTGGCCCGCACCTTCGGGACCGCCCCGCGTGCTCCCAGCACCGTCAGCTGATCCCAGAGAGGAGCAGAAAGGGGGAGTCGGACTCTGCTTCCACCCCCCCCCACCAGAACCTGGAGAGTGTGGAGGCCCAGCAGGAACCCTCACGCTCCACCTGAACGGACATCTATGTGCAGGGTCCGAGGGCGCCCCGCCCCCCTCCGCCGGCTGTATCGGCCTTGGAGAGGGCGCGCACGCGCACACGCACACGCACACGCACGTGCACGGGCTGTCAGAACTGGGCTCAGCTCCGCACGATGTTGATCTTTGCCTGGTGTCACCTTGTGAGTTCCATCACCCCAGGACTCCAGAGAGCCGCCAGCCTCCGGGGACGCCTGCCCGGCCCCCCTCTGAGGGTCCCAGCAGGAGCCAGGGGCCCTCAGGGCAGCTTCAGCAGGCTGGACCGGGATCCACCTCTGACCTTCTGCTGAGCACAGACCAGGGCTCCTCCACAGCAGCAGAGCTGGACTCGGAGCCGGACCCGAGTCTTTCCCCGTCTGGTCCCCTGCTGGACCAGAGTCCACCCTCTGCCCACCCGGGACTGTCCTTGGACCCACCACCAGCCCCCATCAAGGACCTCCCCCCTTTAGCTCCTCAGCCTGGAGCCTGCATGGCTGACGCGGAGAACAAGAACGTCAGGACGGCGGGTGCCAAAGCCAGGAAAGCACCGGGCTCGATCCTGAAGGGGAGCGGCGGGAGGAGCAGGGTGGGCGGTTCCTCCGGGTCCTCCGGCCTCAGCACGCAGGCGTCCAGCCGAGCTCCGTCGGCCACGGCTCCACCCTCAGGTAGGCTCCTGGATCCAGCCAGGCTCCTCAGGCTCTCACAGCTGGAATCTCTCCTGCAGACTCTCCCGGTTCTGCGGTCTACGTGGACCTGGCCTACCTGCCCTCTGGTCCTGCTGCTTCCACCGTGGACTCAGACTTCTTCAGACGCCTTCGCTCCCTCCATTACATCATCAGCGGAGACGATGAGGTCAAGGAAGCGGCCATGAGGAGCATCCTGGACGCCCTCCTGGAGGGCAAGTCCAGCTGGCCGGAGGTTCAGGTGAGTAGCAGCCAGGTAGGTCTTCAGGAGTTTCTGACCCCCTGCTGACTCTGGACCTTCTGCAGGCGACTCTCATCCCAACCTTTGACTCGCTGCCCATGCACGACTGGTACCGGGAGGCCCACGACCGTCTGGGCCAGCTGAAGATCACCGTGCTGGGCAGCAACAGCACCGTGGCCATGCAGGAGGAGACCTTTCCTGCCTGCAAGGTGGAGTTCTGACAGAGCCGGGGCCCGGAGGGGCTCAGGAGCCAGCTCCCACGGGGGCCTCCCAGACCAGCTGCGGCTGCTGGCTCAGGTGAGCCTGCGAGGCCCCCGTCCCTCAGGCTCCTCCCTCCTGCCTCTCCTCTGAGCGTCCATCAGCCCTGCAGAGGTCCCAGACTCGGCCCAGCGGGGCCCCTCCCTCCGGGGCCACCCGTGAGCCTTAGCTTAGCCGCGGTGGATCATTGGCGCTCAGACCTGCCAGACGTGTGTGAGGCGCTTGCGTTGTGAGCGTGAAGGAGAAGGTTGGGGTCCGCCTCTGCGATGGTACCGCTTCTGTTGGCGTGTTTGCCGCCGGGTCCGAAGAAACCTTATTTATCTGAGCCTTCAAACGTGGCCGCGGGAAGCGCGTTGGGGGCGGCGCCCCGCCTTCTCGCCCTCCTGCGCTCAAACTCTGCTCCGCCTCAGCTTCTGGTGGTGAGGAAGTGTGAAGGTCCCGGTGCCTTTGCGTGCACCAGGACCCTCGTGCGCGGTGAGTCTGTACCTAAACACTAGTTTTAGTCATTCTTTGGAAATAAAAGCTCCTGAGTGGATTTGGTGGACGTTTGCTCCAACAGGGGGCAGCACTGGTCAGCCTCCGCCTGCCCCCCCTCCCCTCCGCTCTTCATCTCCTTTTTGCTTTCCTTCTCTCCCCTCTGGTTCCTAGTGGCCTTCATCTACGCATCCCTACACTCTCTTTCACTTCCTCCTCCCACACCCACTTTTCTCTGCTTCACGCCCCCTTTACTCTCCTCCCTCCCTTTGTCCCTCCCTCCGTCCTTCCTGGGTGGCCAGGACTCATTTCTCCCTGATGTCCAGGAGGTGTGTGTGTGTGTGTGTGTGTGTGTGTGTTGCGGTGGGAGTCTGATCATGCAGTAAGTATTATTTCCTCTTTTCAGTCATCCTTTCTTTCAGTCGTTCTTTCTCTCTGTTGGTCTCTGGTCGTCATGTGACATGCACCTTGACTCCGCGTGCACGTCCCGTGTCCTCGTGAGTGCTGAGTCATGCTTGTGTCCGTGCTGTGGAGCAGCAGCACCTCCCTGGTTAACTGGGCGGAGGGAGGCCTCGCTGCACTACTTTACTGGGCGGAGGCACACACACCCAACAGTGTGTGACGAGGACGCGACAGATCAATACGCCTCAGCCCTCCTCCGGGACCAACCGGCTGCTGTTTGGAGGAAAGAGAAGAAGAAAGACCAGTTTTAGATTCAGAGAGACACACACCATCCACTCGTCCAACAACTCAGCTGTCCGCCATCCCTCCCTCATTAATCCATTCTTCCATCCATCCTACCTCCCGTCATCTATCCTTCTTTACATTCTTTCTCCTATCCATCCATTATCCCATGCATACCTCCATTCACCCTCCATCCTTCCCCCTCCCTCCACCCAGAGGCCGGTTCCAGGTGGAACCACTGACCTGACCTTTCAGCAGCTGCTCCCATCGTTCTCCCTCTCCCTCTCTCCTCTGGTCGCTGCTCTACGTTCTCTCTTTCTACTCAGAGCAGCTCTGGGTTCACTCGTCTGTTCTGATGCACGTCTTCATCCGTCTTTTCCGGGTGTTGTGAGTTCTGTCTGTCTGTCTGTCCGTCAGGGCCAGTGAGGAGCTGCAGCTGCTCTCTGTGAGTCTAGAAACTGTTATTACCATGGTAATAACAGCGGTTGGAGCTGCTTCTGGACTCTCTGACTTTTCCCATGATGCTTCAGGAAAAGAGGAAGCAGCAAAGCAAGATGGAGAACAAGAGACGGCAGTTGGAGGATGACAAGCGTGAGCTGCAGCACATGAAGGTGGGAGGCTATTGGACCGTTTGGGTCAGGTGATCCCAGTTGAGCACTGTGATTGGTTAATCACAGCTGTTTTTCTGATCACATGATTCAGGAAGTCTTACCAATCTAGAGGACTTTTACTGCCAAGGTTTTTACACACCCTCTTATTTTCCACTGCTTTTGTCCTTATGGGTGGGGCCCTGGGTGGGGCCCTGGGTGGGGCCCAGGTGGGGGCCCTGGGTGGGGGCCTGGGTGGGGGCCTGGGTCATTAAAGCATCATGAAAAACCTCCACTGTCACCTTCCACTGATGGTCGTCACTCATGTACGTATGTGTGTGCGTGTGCGTGTGCGCAGCTGAAGGCTCTGAGGGAGCGGTGGCTGTTGGATGGAGCGCCCCCTGCTGGGGCCCCAGAGGATGCCAGGACCAGGAACCTGGAGGAGGCCATTAACAGGTGAGGTCAGGACCCGGTTAGCCCCCCCCACATCACTGCCAGTTAATGTGTGTGTGTGTGTGTGTGTGTTTGTTGCAGACTGGAAAATGAGTTGCTTCACCCTGGAAACTGAAGGAGTCTGGGAGACCCCTCCGCTCCATACACACACACACAGCACACACACACACACACCTGGCTGCTGCTGCGTCACTCTCTCCGTGTCCTGCAGGTGTCGCCAGGATCACTTCCAGGTAAATCAGCTCTTCTCCGCCTGCTTCCATCTTGTTGCTTCACTGTTTGTCTGTGATCAGCAGCGGAGGTCAAAGGTCTTGACAACGTTGAAGATGAAGGTCCACGTCCAGGTGAACCCATTTGTTGGAGTCGTTAACCTGTTAAAAGCTACATGTGTGATTTTCCTCTGATTTGGTTCCATTTCTGAGTCAAAGCCACTTTTAACCCTAAAGCCAGTAATCAGATTACTCTAGTCCTGTTCTCACAGGTAGGCAGACAGGTGAGTACACAGATGAATAAACCTGGAACCTTTTTGATGCTTTGATGCTTTAATGCTTCTCTTTGTGACTGCAGAGGTCAAAGTTCACAGAGGTGTCCTGACGAAGTCACCCAGAGAGGCGGAGCATCTGAAACGAGGTGAGCATGAAGGAGGGCTCCTCATCTGTCCGTTAATCCTGATCTATCAAATCCATGTGTTCACCCAGCATCCATCCATCCGCCTGGCCATCATCATCCATCCGTCTGTCTGTCCATCATCCATCGATTCATCTGTCTATCATCCATCTATCCATCATCCATCCACCCACCTGTCCATCCATCCATCCATTCACCGGTCCGTCCATCCATCCACCACCCCTCCATCTATCCATCTATTAATCTACCCATCTGTCCATCATCCATCCACCCACCTGTCCATCCATCATCCATCTATCTGTCCATCCATCCCTCTCTCCCTTCATCCATCCATTCATCTGTTTATCTATCATCCATCCATCCGTTTGTCCATCCATTCACCTGTCCACCCATCTTCCATCATCCCTCATCCATCTGTCCATCCATTTATCAATCATCCATCCATCCACCCGTCTGTTCACCCATCCTTCCATCTCTCTGTCTTCTCTCACTGTTGTCAACTCTTGTGGCTCCGCCCTCTTGCAGCCATGTTCTCGGTGGAGATTACAGTGGAACGTGACAGAGTTACCGGGGAAACGAGGGTCCTGTCCACCAACACCAAACTTCCTGTTGACCTCTCCCCCAGGGGGTCATCGTCTATGAGGACGAACAAAAAGGTGAAAATAAAGAT